>VMDO01014565.1:0-54106 GCA_007922755.1 Pedetes capensis | reverse complement strand
CCCCCCCCCCCCCGGGGGCCCCCCCCCCCCCCCCGTACTAAGAATAACGACAGCAGCAAACACAGCGCGCTGCTGTTCCAGGCGGTTGGTATACGCGAACTCAGTTGGCCTCACGGCTCCCCCGTGAAGTAGTCAGCATTTCAGTCCCCACACTCCAGGGAGGAAACTGAGGCACAGGTCACGTGGCTGAGGAGCCGCGTCTAGAACTCAGGCACTTTGATACCAGAGTCCATGGGTTTGGCGATCCACCCTTGTAGGTGGGGTGTTCTGAGGCCGCCAAGCCACGCCCACTCTCTGGCCTCCCCCGGCCCAGGTGGCCCAGAGCCGCGCCTCAGGCCGTGTGCTCCACACTTGCATGGCTGCTTCACGCTGGCTTCCTTCCTGGGCCTCTTCCCATGGAGAGTGAACCTGAGTGAGTCATGGGAAGACGTCAGGGCAGCAGGCTGGACGGTAACCTCTGGTGCTTCTGTCCCCTCAACTCCCTCATCTCCTGCAGGGTGGAGGGCCAGAGCTCAGAGGCGGGGCAGCACCCAGTGTCCTCTGACGGATGTGGGGTTCCCTGTCTTATTTGTTGTGTAGCTTGGGGCTGGGGACCTGGGTTTTATGAACCTGTTTGCTTATCTCTGACATGGGTGTAGGGGCTGGGATTTAGCTCAGTTGGTATAGCCGCCTCTCTGCGGTCTCTGAGGTCCCAGGTTCGATTCCTAGCACCACAAAAAACAAAAACAAAAACAAAAACAAAAAACAGGAGAAGGACGCGACAATCCACTCCCGAGGCAATCCGGAAACACTCAATCATTGAAAACCCTATAAGGGTCGCTATGAGTCGGATATGACTCGACGGCACCTAACAACAACAACAACAACATGGGCTTAAGAAGAAGAGCATCGAAACATAATTGTGGCCAGTCATATCAGTGACTTGGGAGGCCGAGGCAGGAGGATAGCGCAGCCAGAGGCACCTCGTGTAACTTAGTGAGGCCCTGTCTCCAAATAAAAAAATTAAAAAGAGGCTGGGGGTGCAGCTCCGTGGTAGAGCACTTGCCTACCATGGGTGAGGCTCTGGGTTCCACTCCCAGTACTGTGAAAGAAAAGCATAAACCCTCAGCGTGGGGACTCGGAGAGATGACAACTGCCAAGCCCACAGTGGCCGGCAGGCACTTAGCAAGTACTCAATAAACGCAGCGGAACTGGACAGCTCCCGTCATCCCCTAACATCCTCCCGTCCTGAGGAGAGGACCCAAGCCCAGAGCTTGGAGCACTAAAAACAGGCAGAAGAAGCCAAGGCTACAGGAAGGAGCACAAGAAAGCACAGGGCAGAACCTTGGAAAAGTTCTTCTGCCTGCCACGCGCCAAGCCCTTCCCTCCCTTAGGAAGTGACTTCCTGTCTGTGTGGCCAGCACCTGCGAGCTCATAAGGCAGCTGCCCTCACAGAGCTGGGCCTGGGAGGACACAGTTTCTGTAGAGCCCCTCCCTGCCGAGAGCGGCTCCGTGTTGGGAATTCTTTGCAGACCCGGTTTGGCTAGGGAGGCCCAGAGCCCTGGGAAGGACACTCCTCAGATGTGAGTCCTGGCAGGGAACAGTGGGGTCCTGCAGGAGACCTGGGAGAGGGAGGGCCATCCTTACCTAGAAGGGGCTTCTGTAGGAGATAATGAGCTCCCTGTCAGTGAAGGCAAACAAGTGGCCCGCCATCGAACTGTGGGTTTCAGTCATATGCAGGAAATTTTATTTACAAAAACAAGTGGTGGACCAGATTCTACCCTTGGCAGTGGATCCCTAGGCTAGAGAAATGAGAGCTGAAGGGGGCAGTGTGCTAAGGAGCACCTCCTGCAGGAGGCGTGGGCCCAGGCAGCTGGGAAGAGTGAGGAGAGCATTTCTGAGGGCCAGGCCTCGTGCCCTTGTGGTGGAGGAAAAGAAGCAAGACTTGTTGAGTGAAAGGAAGGGAGCCTGGGTAGCAGGCACTCCGTGGGTGGAGGGTAGCTGTTGTGTGTCTTTGAGGTCGCTGTCCGTAGCCATCTGATAGTATGACATTTGGGAGCATGGGTGTTAATCAGGGGGTGGCACGTTTTCTGGAAAGTCCCAGAGAGTAAATATTTCAGGCTTTGAGGGCTGTCTGGCTACTACCAAAGTCTGCCGCTGGGATCCCAAAGCAGCCAGAGGCAGTATGTAAGTGAATGAGCCTGACTGTGTTCCAATAAAACTTTATTTACAAAAACAAGTGGCGGGCCAGATTCTACCTTTGGCAGTGGATCCCTGGGTTAGAAAAATGAGAGCTGAAGGGGGCCAGGTGCCAAGGAGCACCTCCTGGAGGAGGCGTGGGCCCAGGCAGCTGGGAAGAATGAGGAGAGCATTTCTGAGGGCTGGGCCTCACCCCAAAGCTTGTGGATGATGTCAGGTGTTACCCCAAATGCTGGCCTTGTCTCTCTGCGAGTCCATCTTCCCTGGACCAGAGGCAGCCTTGTCCTCTCTCTGATAGCTTCCACTAGGTTTCTGTTGTTCTTGTTGTTGCAATGCTGTGGTTGAACCCAAGGCTTTGTACCTCCTAGGCAGGTGCTTCCCCTAGCTGCACCCTAGCTCCCACAAGATTTGAAAGATTATTTACCCAACTGTGTTGGAGAAAGCAGACTCAGTAGGAACCTAGGGAGTTATGAAAGCTTCATTGGGTGGGGCAGGCTCACTCAGGTATAAAGGCTGAGAAGTCCCCGCGGTCTGTCTGCCCACAGAAGCCCAAACAAGTCAGTGGCACAGCTTTGGTGCCAGCCTAGAGCCTGAGAATAGGGGAACCCATGGGTGCTGTGAGCCCCAGTCCTGAAGGCTCCAAATCAGGAGATGATGGGCTCCCAAGCTCTGTGACGACAGAGAGCAGAGTCTCCCCTCCCTGCTGCTTGATCCACTCAGGCCCTCAGAGGAGTGGAGGTTGCCCATCACCCCGAGGGCGGGCGCGCGTCTTCTTTACGTAGGCTCCCAGTGCAAGGCTGATCCCTCCTAGGAGCCCTTCACAGACCCCCAGGAATCCTGCCTCCCTCACAATGGAGCTGCTGCGAACCCATCATCACACTGGCTCTTCCAGGGGTTCTCAGAGGGAGATGTGGCTCAGGTGACCATCCGTGGCTGCAGGTGGACGTCATAGGACGCACACACTGTTGCTTTTATTTTGGTGAAGATATCCTTGTTGCCCCATGACAGCTGACCTTTGTGGTCCTCCTTTCCTTGTTGTTGTCGTTAGGTGCCGTTGAGTTGAGTCTGACTCATAGCGACCCTATGTACAGCAGATAGAAACACTTGCCAATTCTGTGCCAGGCACACGATCTTATTTATGTTTAAGCCCATTGTTGCAGACACTGTGTCAATCCATCTGGTGAGGGTTTTCCTCTTTTGCGTTGACCTGCCACTCTTCCAAACATGATGTCCTTCTCCTGGGATCGTTCTCTCCTGACCACATGTCCGGAAATATGTAAGACGCAGTCTGGCCATTCTTGCTTCGAAGGAGCACTCTGGTTGCACTTCTTCTAGGACAGATTTGTTGGTTCTTTTGGCAGTCCATGGTATATTCAATAGACGTCTCCAGCACCACAATTCAAAAGCGTCCATTCTTCTCCCGTCTCCCTTGTTCAATGTCCAGCTTTCATAACCATATGATACGACTGAAAATACCATGGCATGAGTCAGACACACCTTCGGCTTCAATGTGACATCTCTCCTTTCCTTAGCGGGAAAAAACAGCTCATGTTGTACAGACTTCAGAGGCAGGGGGCTGGATGGGGTGGCTCTCCCCGCCATGGGCTGTGGGGGACTTAGCCCAAAGCTGTGGACCATAGAAGCTCCACAGGTTGCTTTCAGAGACCTCTGCTCAGGGGAAGCTGGGATTCTTGATATACACTGTAGAAAGGAATTTCAGGATGAGTCTGTATGAAGAAAAGTTGGGGCTTATTAAGAAAAGGGTTACATTATAGTTGTAAGCTGTGTGGATATATATATATATATATATATATATGTATATCTATATCTATATACATACCTATAGATAGATAGAGATAGATAGCAGGCTTCTCGAAGAGAGAGAGTGACATTTAAGTGCCTTATCAATAGCTAAATATACAATTTTGGTGGCTTTTGAGGTTACACTGTTCAAAGGATTTTGACGATTGAGTAAAATGTTTTGGCATACTTATTTTTATCTAAGGCGCTTTTTAGCAGATGAGATCATAAGATAGTTCATGAGGTGCACTGTGCAGGTTTACAGAGAAGAAAGGAGTGAAACGTAGGTCAGAAGAGGCCCAAGGAATTCTTCCTGTACCCGTCACAAGGAAGCCAAGGCAGTGTTCCGACTGCAAGCCTCCTCCATAGCCGCATTTGTGAGATTCTCAGTCAAGCACGGGATCGCAGGTGACAGAGGAGCAAGGTTCAGCTCAGAGGTCACACACGTTTTGACCCGAAGTGGAGTTCACTGCTATTTCAACATTTTTGTTTCAAATATCACTCAAAAAAAGAGAAAAATGTCCCTATACGGTCAATCTTCACAGCAATTTTTTTTTTTTTTTTTTGGTACTGGGGGTTGAACCCAGGGCCTCGCGCCTGCATGCTCTGCAAGTGCTGGACCACTGAGCTGCACCCCCAGCCCATTTTTTTCCTTTTTGAGACAGGGTCTCGCTAAGTTTTGCAGACTGCCTCTGGTCTCAAACTTGCAATCCTCCCGCCTCCGCCTCCCCAGCTGCTGGATGACAGGTGTGTGCCACCACGCCCGGCTTCACAGCAATTTTTTGCTAGTTGTTTCGAAATTCTTGACTCTCAGCTAGGGAGAGACTTCCACCAGCTTGGGAGGTGAGAGGCCCCGTTCCGTCTGCGTCCTCCGTTCTTCCTGTCTTCCTCTCCTGCCTCCCCTGTTCAGACTGTGACTCCAGCTCATGGATAAGCCTGGGCCTCCCCTGCCGCTGGCTGGCCCCAGGGCTGTCCCATCTCTGGGCAAGTGCAGGCAGGCTGAGCGCTCCTTCTGTCTCCTCCGCAGGGGAACTGTACCGGGTGTCCTTGAGGAGACAGAGGTTCCCAGCCCAGGGGAGCATCGAGATCCACGAAGACAGCGAGGTATGCCGGGCTTCTGGGGCGTCCGCCTGCAGGGCGCGGGCTTTTAGGAAGGGATATAGTGGGGTACGGACTCGGATTTAGCTCAGTTGGTAGAGCTGCGCTGCCCTCTCTGAGGTCCCGAGTTCAACTCCCAGCACCACAAAAATGGGAGAAGGATGTGGCAACCCACTCCCAAGGCAATCCCGAGACAGTCAGCCATTGAAAACCCTATGAAGGTCACTATGAGTCGGATACCAACTCAACGGCACCTAACAACAACAACATAGTGGGGTACACAGGCTACTCTTCTCCCGACTTGCTGTGTGTCCC
Source organism: Pedetes capensis (assembly GCA_007922755.1). NCBI lineage: Eukaryota > Metazoa > Chordata > Mammalia > Rodentia > Pedetidae > Pedetes > Pedetes capensis. The sequence continues at coordinate 48,715 of VMDO01014565.1, read as the reverse complement.
CAGCAGTGGTCTGTCCTTCTCTGGGCTTTGGGCTCCCACGTGCCTGAGAAGGGTCTCTCCAGCCTCTTGCTGCCCTGATGTCCTTCTCAGGTCTTCCCCTCCCTCTGAGCTACCGGAGGTCTCACCACACAGGGGGTGCAGAGTTCCCAGGGGCCCCTGCGCCACCTGCCTACCACCCAGTGTCCCCCTAGGAAGGCTGCCCGCAGCGCACCTGCAAGACGCACGTGCTCCTGCTGGTGCTCCACGGAGGGAACGTGCTGGACACGGGCGCCGGCGACCCGGCCTGCAAGGCGGCCGACGTGCGCACCTTCGGCTCCGTGCTGGAGAAGGTCACGCGGGCCCACTTCCCCGCCGCCCTGGGCCGCATCCTGCTCAAGTTCGTGCCCTGCCCCGCCATCTGCTCCGAGGCTTTCTCGCTCGTCTCTCAGTGAGTCGCCTCTGCAGGGCGGGACCACGGGGCTGGGCGTGGGAGGCACCAAGGGCGGGGCCTGCTTTTGTGTGGGTGGGCGCCTGCGCAGGCCTTTCCTGGGTTGGACGTGGACCGAGCTCATATGAGCATTGCTCGTGGGGGGTGGGCAGCAAGAGTTCTCTGCCTGGGACCAGACCGGACCAGGGTCCCCACAATAGCTTCGATCCACTTCCTGGGCTCAGTAGGCCTGACGCAGTTTGGCACAGAGAAGGAAGCTGAGGTTGAGAGAGACTAATTTCTCCCAGGGTTTCCCAGGGAGTGGAACCAGGAGTCAGACTGAAGCAGCCTCCCTCCAGAGCTGCACATCTAGAGCCCAGCAGGGCCAGGTGCCGGAGTGGCCACTGCAGGCCCTCTGCTAGGGCCAGGGATGACAGCCTTTTATTTATATTATTATTATTATTACTTTATTTATTTATTTTTTTTTGCGGTACTGGGGATTGAACCCAGGGCCTCGCGCCTGCATGCTTTGCAAGTGCTGGACCATTGAGCTACACCCCCAGCCCATTTTTTTACTTTCTGAGACAGGGTCTCACTAAGTTATGCAGACTGCCTCTGGTCTCGAACTTGCGATCCTCCTGCCTCCACCTCCCAAGCCACTGGGATGACAGGTGTGTGCCACTGCGCCCGGCTATATATATATATACATATATACATATATATATTTATATATTTATATATTTATACATATTTTTTTTGAGGCAGGGTCTCACTATGTGGCCCAGGCTTACTGGGGGCTCACGATCCTCCTGCCTCACGATCCTCCTGCCTCAGCCTGCTGAGTGCTGGGATTGCAGGTGTGGCCACTTAGCCTGGTTAGGAGGTGGACTTTGATTGTCCCACTCCAAGTGTCACCTGGGCTCTGAATCCCAGCGGGCTGTGTGACCTTGGGAAGTTATTCAGCCCCTCCTGGCCTCAGTTCCCACGGGCTTCTGAGGTTTTGGAAAGCCCCAAGTGGGGATGCTGGCTGCGACCAGCACCTTGTGCTGCCTGGGGCCAGGGCCCTCCGTCCCTCTCTCCCCTCTCCTTCCGGTGGAGAGCGGCTGGGAAGGGAGATGCGTTGGTTGCCCAGAGCCCGGCTGCTGGGGCGCTGCGGGGTTGCGCTGGCCTGGGCCCGATCGCGGGCTGAGCACCGGGGCCTCTGCACAGCAGGGCTGGCTCCTCCCCGCTGGGTGCCTGGAGCCCGGGGATGCCCCGCTGCCCATCCCTAGTCTGCACAAAGCGCCTTGTGCCCCGCTGCTGCCAGGGCCCCCAGAGCCTCAGCAGATTCCTGGGCCTGGCAGCTGGGAATCTGGAAGCTTCTGCTGATGGAGTGGACGGGAGCTTCTGAAGGCTTCTGTCCAGCCCCTCGCCCCTCCGCCCCTCCGCAGGACCTCCCCAGAGCCCCTGGGGCAGAGGAGGGTGGGAAGAGAGTCCCAGCGGGGAGCCCAGGGCGTGGGGAGGTGTGGCTCAGAGGAGGGTTCCGCAGGGCAGGACGTGGCTGAGGCTCTGTCCCCAGCCTCTGGCAGGCCAGGGGACAGTGGAGGCCCGCCCCTTCCCTGCCCACTGTGGCCTCCTTGAGTTCCCAGGACACCTGCAGGCGGCTGTCAATCACAGCCAGAGGGAGGATGCAGTGAGGTCAAGGGTATCGGGCCTGACGTGAGCCCCACCAAGCCGCCCTACGCCCAGGCTCCCCCAGCGAGTGAGCTGAGCTGAGCTGGCTGGGCCCGGGGCTTGGCACCCTTGTCACAGGCTGGTTGCCGCCGCCGCCGCCTCTGCAGCGGGGTCTCGGACCGAGCAGGCGGGTGGTATGGTTCCCTTCCCTGCACATTCGCAGTGGTCCTGGAGTTAATTGCACTAATTCACAACCAATCTCTCAGAACCCCCAGGACAGCTGACCTCCTGAGCCGGGTCACCCCTATCTCCAGGAAGACGGATGGCCAGGCCGTCTGAGGGGACCGCGGGAGGGAGCTTACCTCCCCTCAGGCAGCTCCTGGCCGGGGCCATTAATCACTCCTAATCGCTGCTGGGAGGGAGCGATGTCCCAGCTAATTAAAACCTCCCCGCCGCCACGAGGCCGGCTTCCACTCGTTTGTCTTCTCTGGAGATGAGGAATGGCTGGTGGGCGCCGTGGCACCGGCCGGGGTGGGGGGGAGCCCCGTCCCCTGCCCCAGATTCTGTGGGCTGCTGGCCAACGTGAGCGTGGACTGTCAGGGTGGGTGCAGTCCGGGTGCAGGGTGGGGAGTCTCCAGCCCCGCTCTGGGTCCCTCCTGAGCAGCTATGCCTAACCGTGCAGAAGAGCTGGGCACAGCGGGACAGAGGCCAGCTGGAGGGAGGCAGGGAGGTCCTGGGAGGCCGGTCTCAGGAGAGGAGAGGGGGGCCCTTCCTAGGTGGTAAGCGGGGATGTGAGCAAAGTCCGGTCAGCCCTCCGGGAGTGGGGACACCCGGGGCGGGCTCTCCAGCCCTTTCTGCAAAGCTGGTGAAAGCCCTGGATTTCCCCCTCCGTAAAGGACACAGCAGCATGCACGCAGCAGGGGGCCCTCTCCACACCGGGGTGCTGTGTGACCCCATGCCTGGCCTGCCCTCTGTCCTGCCTGCTAAGTTTCTCCAAAGCTTTCCTTCACCCTGCCTCCTCCAGGAAGTCTGCGGTAATGCATGGTTCCCCACCATGATCTATACTAGCTGGCTCCCCGGCTGACTTCTTCTTCTAAAGATGGGGTGTCCTGTGTGCCAGGCGTGGTGGCACACAGCCTGTCATCTTAGCACCTTGGGAGGTGGAGGAAGGAGGATCGCAAGTTCAAGACCAGAGGCAGTCTGTGTAACTTAGTGAGACCCTGTCTCAAAAAGTAAAAAAATGGGCTGGGGTGCAGCTCAGTGGTCCAGCACTTGCAGAGCATGCAGGCGCAAGGACCCGGGTTCAACTCCCAGTACCCCCCAAAAAAAGAAAAAAAAAAGAAATGGGGTGTCCTTGGGGCCACACAGAAAAGGGCAAGGGAGCACTGCTGTGCCCCATCACAGGCTGGCACTGATGTGCGCATGGGAGGCCACAAAGGCGTCAGTCCCTGCCCCCTACCTCCTTTGCCCCCTAGCCTGTGCTCTGCCTCACCCGGGCCCCTGCGTGGCTCCCGAGGACAGGCCCTGTCCTTGGCCAGCGTGTGTTCCCTCTGCCTGGCCTCAGCCCCACCCATGCCTGCTGGCTGCCTGGTCCCAGCCAGGCTCACGGGGTCCCCTGTCTGCAGCCTGAACCCCTACAGCCACGAGGAGGGCTGCCTCAGCACCAGCCAGGACCACGTGCCGCTGGCCGCCCTGCCGCTCCTGGCCATCTCCTCCCCACAGTACCAGGACGCCGTGGCCACCGTCATTGAGCGAGCCAATCAGGTGTACGGAGAGTTCCTCAAGTCCTCGGATGGGATCGGCTTCAGCGGGCAGGTAGCGCATGCCCGCCTACTGCTGGGAGGGAGGCCGGGTCCGCTGGAGGGGTCGAGGCTGGCCGTCTCCAGCCAGAGCGGCTGAGCTTGAAGGAGGCTCTTGGGAGTTGGAGGCCGCCCTTGTTTGGTAGCTGGGGAAACGAAGGCAGACACTCTGAGCTCTGATTGGGAGCCCAGCCGGACCCTGGCCCTGAGTGTCGCTTGACCCTGGTCCTCAGGTTGACCCGGGATGAGCCCACCCGCTCTGGGCCCCCAGCACGCTGCGGGGCACGCTCCTTGTCTCCCGTGGCTGCCGCTCTGGCTGGGTGGGGGAAGGCCCTGGGGTGGGGGTCAGGCCTGCAGCCTGGTGCCTCTGCAGGTGTGCCTTGTCGGGGACTGCGTGGGTGGCCTCCTGGCCTTCGATGCCATCTGCTACAGCACAGGAGCCGCTGGGGACAGCCCGGGCAGCAGCAGCCGGAAGGGGAGCTTCAGCAGCACCCAGGTGCGCCCAGGTGGGGGGGCTGGGGGGGCACGAGGCCTGGGAGTTCCCCTCGGTCCCAGGGGAGCAGAGGCCTCTCCTGGGGGGCAGCGCAAAGAGGGCCTCATGTGAGCACCGTGACATTCACGGTACAGAACAAGAGACGGAAGCACAGGTGGGGAAACTGAGGCCCCGAGGGGCTGACTGGGGTTTGTCTCCACAGCTGAGCGGGCGGCTGTCCCATCCCAGCGGGAGGCAGCCTGTGCCTGACCCCTCAGCACTGTGTGTGGGGGGGCACAGCTCCCAGCGGAGGAGGCAGGGGTGCATTCACGCCCGGGGGAGGAGGCAGGGCCCAGACGCCCCGCTGACAGGTGACAGCGGCCTCTGCCGGGCCCCCAGGACGCCCCGCTGGTGGTGGAGGAGGACTGCAGTCTGGCTGGCAGCAAGCGGCTCAGCAAAAGCAACATCGACATCTCCAGCGGGGTGGAGGACGAGGAGCCCACTCTGCCAGCACCGCGGAAGCAGAGCGACTCCACCTACGACTGCGAGGCCATCACCCAGCACCACGCCTTCCTCTCCAGGTAACCCTGCCCCGGCCGCTGCCCTCTCCCCTCCGCGGGTCCAGGGCACAGAGTACCTCGGCTCAGGGTCGGCTGGGAGGCCTGGGGCCAGGTAGACAACCCAGACCTGAGCACTGAATGGTGGGGCCAAGCCTGCCTGCCTTAGGTCTTGCCCTGAGTCCGGGGACCTGCTCCCTGTCTCTGGTCTGATGGGACTTGTAGAGAGCCTGGGGCCAGCCACCGCCTGTCTCCGAGCCCTGGGTTCATCTGTGAAAGGATAAGGCTGCCCAGCTGCCTCCTGGGTAGGCTTGAGACTCTAGTGACGGCTCAGCTGGGGGCGCGTTCCGTGAGCTGCGCTGGGGTGCGCCCTTGCCATTTCTCAGGGGTGGCGGGGACGTCACACCATGAGCTCCCGAAGACTGGGGCAGTTCCCTGCTCTTCTGCCCTCAGTTCGGTGCCTTGGACGCAGGCAAGACCCTCCGTGAGCTGTCCTTTCACATTCTAGAAGAGAAGGTTAGTCGGCATGAGTTAGGTGAGTCATGGGCGCAGTAGCTCAGGATGCACACGAGTACTGAACCATAGCTCAGGGTTGGCAGGGGTCTCTGCTCCTCCTTCTCCTCAACTCTCTCCTCCCTCCCTCTCTCCTTCCCCCATCCTCCTTTCTTGTCAAAGTGACAAGTTATCATGAGGCATTGTAACACTTGGAAACTGTATCATCTTACCGCTGGGAGGAGCTACTGTTCACGTTTTGGAGTCTTTCTTTTCTGTATTTTTTACATACTTTACATATGTTGTTGTTGTTGTTAGGTGCGTTGAGTCGTGTCTGACTCATGGCGACCCTCATAGGGTTTTCAGTGGCTGATTGTTTCGGGATTGCCTTGGGAGTGGATTGCCAGGTGCTTCTCCCATTTTTGCGGTGCTGGGAATCAAACTTGGGACCTCAGAGATGCGGAGTGGCGCTCTACCAACTGAGCTAAGTCCCAGCCCAACTTTGCATATAGTTTTACTTAAAAGCAAACAAATCCAAAGCCTCTTATATTGTGATCTTTTCCCCTGGATAACTAAAATCCTTGGTCAACAGTCTTAATGGCAGTATATTATATTGACTGAAGTGACAACAGCTTCCTTAATCCCACTAACTAGAGACTTTGGCTTTCCAGCTCTTCACTGTTATGAAAACCACTGCAGAGGATATCATTGTGCATAAACAATGGATACATTAGTCTTACAGTTGTTGTTAGGTGGCGTTGAGTCGAGTCCGACTCATAGGGATCCTCATGGGGTTTTGGATGGCTAGTTGTTTCAGGACTTTCTGGGATTTAGCTCAGTTGGTAGAGCGCTGCTCTGCAGTCTCTGAGGTCCTGAGTTCAATTCCCAGCATCGCAAAAAATGGGAGAAGGGCCTGGCAATCCACTCCCAAGGCAATCTCGAAACAGTCAGCCATTGAAAACCCTATGAGGGTTGCTATGAGTCGGATACCGACTTGAGGGCACCTAACAACAATAACAGTTGTTTCAGGACTGCTTCCAGAGTGGATTGCCACGTCCTTGTCCTGTTTTTGCAGTGCTGGGGATCGAATCTGGGTCTTTAGAGAGTGCAGAGCAGCGCTCTACTAACTGAGCTAAACCACAGCGCACTCTTATAGCAGTCTTGCTTTGTCCATAGTTTGACATTCTGTGATTTCAGTTATGATCAACCATGGTCTGAAAATTTAAGAACTGCAGAAATAAACTGGGGCTGGGATTTAGCTCAGTTGGTAGAGCGCTGTGCTGCAGTCTCTGAGGTCCTGAGTTCAATTCCCAGCACTGCAAAAATGGGAGAAGGACCTGGCAATCCACTCCCAAGGCAATCCTGAAACAGCCATTGAAAACCCTATGAGGGTCGCTATGAGTCGGATACTGACTTGACGGCACCCAACAACAACAACAACAACAACAACAACAGAAATAAACTAGTCATAAATTTTAAGTTGTTGCACCATTTGAAGTAGCATGATGAAGCCTTAAGTTCTCCTGCTCTGTCCTGCTGTGCATAGGGATCATCCCTTTGCCCACTGTATACACATTGTATATGCTATCTACCTCTTGGTCACTTAGTGGCTGTCTCAGTTATCAGATCAAGCGTCATCATGCTCATAGGCCTTATTTTATTTAACAACAGCCCCAAAGCACAAGAACAGTGATGCTGGGGGTTCAGATACATCGAAGAGAAGTTGTAAAGGGCCTCATTTACTTGAAAAAGTGAAATGTCAATAAGATATTTTGAGAGAGAAACTACGTTCACATCACTTATATTACAATACATTGTTATAACTGTCATATTTTTACTTACTGTACTGTTGTTATTGTTGTCAGCTGCTGCTGAACTGGGTCTGACTCATAGCAACCCTGTGTACAACAGAACAAAACCCTCCCTGACATAGTGCCATGCCCAGCACTATGTCAGAGCTTCTTTACTACTCACAGAGTTTTCAATGGTTGTCTCAGCATTGTTTTGGGAGGGGATTGCCAGGTCCTCCTTCCATTTTTTGCAGTGCTGGGGATCGAACCCGGGGCCTCAGAGTGTGCAGAGCAAGTACTCTGCCAACTGAGCTAAAACTGAACCCCCGTTACTGCACCTTATTTATTTATTTATTTATTTATTTATTTGCGGTACTGGGGGGTTGAACCCAGGGCCTTGAGTCTGCATGCTCTGCAAGTGCTGGACCACTGAGATGCGCCCCCCCCAGCCCATTTTTTTACTTTTTTTTTTTTTTTTTTGAGACAGAGTCTTGCTAAGTTACACAGACTACCTCTGGTCTCGAATTTGTGATCTTCCCGCCTCCGCCTCCCAAGCCACTGGGATTACAGGCGTGCGCCACCGTGCCCGGCACTGCGCCTAATTTATAAATTAAACTGTATGGCGTGTGTGTGAGTGTAGGAGAAACTGCACTGTGTGTAGTTCAGCGCTCCCTGGTTTCAGGCATCTGCTGACGGCCTTGGGAAGTAGCCCCGTGGATTAGAGGATCACTGTGTTTCCTTTGGATGGATTCCTGGATGTGGGATTACGAGGTCGTTGTCTCTGTTTATTTCAACGTTTGAGTATTTAAAGCTCCTTTCAAACATTATCCCTTGGTAAAGCGGCTACTTGCATTGAGGGTGGCAGGGCAAAAGCCTTGACATTCTTGTTCATCCTTGAAAAATCCTTCAGGAGAACTTCCGATCCGGAGAGCGACGGGACGTCAGCGCCTCTCCACAGCCGGTCCAGCACGACCGGCTTTTTGCTTTGCTGCAGGGACAGATGGCCATTTCTCTGGCAATTAACTAATGGGCGGGTGTTTAGGGACCGCTGTACATGAACTAATGGGCTGGGATTTAGCTCCGTTGGTAGAGCGCCGCTCTGCAGCCTCTGAGGTCCCAAGTTCGATTCCCAGCACCGCAAAAATGGGAGAAGGACCTGGCAATCCACTCCCAAGGCAATCCTGAAACAGTCAGCCATTGAAAGCCCTATGAGAGTTGCTATGAGTCGGATACTGACTAGATGCCACCTAACAACAACAACAACAACAACATACATGAACTGTATGGGTTAAACTCCAGAGTCGTCATCCTCACTGTGAGATGCTCCCAGCCAGGGGCCGAAGGGAGCCCAGGGCCCAGACGCTCACTTCTGCACAGGGTGGGGTCCTCGCCTGCACTATTTCCCTCAGAACTTCTAAAATTTTTCCTCCTCTGAGTGGTTGTTGTTGTTAGATGCCGTCAAGTTGTGCCCGAGTCATAGCGAACCCTCGTAGGGTTTTAAATGGCTGTTTCAGGATTGCCTTGGGAGTGGATTGCCAGGTCCTTCTCCGATTTTTGCGGTGCTGGGAATCAAACTCGGGACCTCAGAGACTGCAGCGCGGTGCTCTACCCACTGAGCCAAAGCCCAGCCCTCTAAGTGGTGTAGTTCAGTTGAATTTGCATTCAGCTTCTTGGTACATCATGCAATTCCCCCGCTGGTTCTCACCTCTGCGCTGTACCCTGTGCTGGCTGAGAGGTCAGAGAGGTCCCCAGTGTCCCTTGGTCCTCAGTACTCAGCTCTGGGGCTGGGCTGAACACAGCGTGGACTCTCTTTGGAGCCACAGAGGCCTGGGATGGGGCTCGCTGGGACTCGGGGTGTCCCCTGCTTTTCTCCTTCTCTGTGCTCCCTCTGCTCGTGGGAGGGGCTGGGGAGGCCCAGCTGTCTGCATCTGTGTCCGCGAGTAGCCCAGGACATGAGTTAGGACAAAAGTCCTCACTTTGGCTGGGGCGACCCGAGCTGAGGGCCCTGGGTCCCGGCTAGGCCGGCTGTTCCCAGCGCGGCCACCGGAGGCAGTGCGCCCGGCGTCCTGCCGGTGTGTGCAGGCTGCGCCGCTGTTCCCATGTGCTCAGCACTCTTTGTAAATAAAGTCTCAGCCACACGCATGTATTGTTGAAGTGTCATCTGTGGCTGCTTTCACGTTTCAATGGCAGCGCGAAGTCGGTGCGATGGAGACCATATGGCCCACAGAGTCTAAAACGCTTGCCGTCTGGCGTTTTGCAGAAGTTTGCTTGCCCCCGCTCTAGCTAAATGCCGGCCAGGCCTTGTTGGCTGATGCCGAGACTGCCGCCAGCTCGTGCGGACGGTGTCAGGCGAGCGGCCCCCCGCCTCGGACCCCCTCCCCACGCCTTCGTCCTCGGCGTCCCTCACCGGCCCTTCCTGGGCCTTCCTCTCTCGGGCAGCATCCACTCCAGCGTGCTGAAGGATGAGGCTGAGCTCCCCCCACCCCGGCCCCAGCCCCTTCCCGAGGCCAGCCTGGGCCGCTTCGACTTCGACGTGTCCGACTTCTTCCTCTTTGGCTCGCCCCTGGGCCTGGTCCTGGCCATGCGGAGGACGGTGCTGCCCGGGCTGGACGGTAGGTGCAGCAGGGGCTGGGGCCTCAGATGTCACTGGCTGCCGGGTCGGGGTCCTAAGATGGGGGGAGGGCCGGGGATGTGAACAGACAGAGGAGGTGTGGGGAGGGGACAGGAAGGGAGAGGTGGTGGCCTGATGGATTTCACGGTCCCTGCCACCTGCCCCTGGCGGAATCACCCTCTCTCCCGTGGCCCTGCCCTGTGGAAGAAGTCATAGCCCTTTCCCCTTCACACCACAGCCCCTCCTTCCAGTCACAGGGTCTCCCTGCCACCCCGCCCCATCCATCTCGTGCCTTTGCCCTCGCAGAGCCTGCAGCCTCAAAAGCCCTTTATTGTTCCTCCAGCATATGCCTGGGGGGCGCTTTGCCTGGTGGGGCCTTTCACTGTGACTCTGAGCACAGGGATGGGGCAGAATTTGTGGCCAACCTCAGTGCTTCAGAGGAACCCCAGGGCTCCCTGGACGCTGCTCCAGGGGTCCAGTCCCCTGACCAGGGTAGTCGGGTGGCCTGCGGGTTGTGGAGACCTTGGTGGAGACACCTGCTGGCTGGTGAGAGAAGTGCTTCCGGTGGGCAAACCTCAGACTCAATCTAGTGCCCACCTAAGTAACTGAATGTTGTCCCAGGGCTGAAGGGGCTTGGATGGGCTTCATAGGTCAGGGAGAAACTGAGCAGAATCTGGGAGAATTCAAAGGAGTTGTCCAGTGGGAGAGTGGAAGGAGGGCCTCCGAGGTCGAAGACACAGCCTGAATAAAGGCACAGAGTGAGGGAAGCGGCAAGCCTGAGCGGGGAATGGCAGATGGCCACTGCAGCGGCCGCAGGGCTGGGTGTCCACCACGGCATTCTGACGTGGGGCAGATCGGCAAGGCCTTGAGTCGGCTTCGTTCCAATGATAGCAGGGAGCCAAAGGAGGTCCCTGGGCAGCAGCTGAGCTGTAGGCACTCGAAACGGAAGCCAGGAGCCTTCTGGGGCCGAGGAGGTGGGTCCTAGAAAAGGGCTCTCCATGTGCCTTCTCCACTCACCAGGTCTCCAGGTGCGTCCTGCCTGCAGCCAGGTCTACAGCTTTTTCCACTGCGCAGACCCCTCTGCCTCACGGCTTGAGCCGCTGCTGGAGCCCAAGTTCCACCTGGTGCCTCCTGTCAGCGTGCCCCGCTACCAGAGGTTCCCACTAGGCGATGGACAGTCCCTCCTCCTCGGTGGGTCCTGGGCTGAGAGTGTGCTGAGCTGAGGCTGCGCCGCACCTGTGGCTTTCCGGGGCCACTGCTTCTGGTCCAGCCTCCCAAGCTGTCAGGTGGTGGGAGATCAAGGTCTGTGTGCTCTTGGAGGATGGCTGACTCCCTGTTCTCCAGAGTGATCACCTGGGGGAGGGGGGTGGGGGTGAAGCACATGCTTTGTATGAGGTGTGCTGGGGTCAGAGATCCAGCCTTTGCCCCAGACCATGGGCTCCGGTTGAACTCGTATGGCTGGGGCTGGCATAAGAGTCAAGTTGTCAGGCCTGGAGCAAGTATAGGGATGCAAGCTCAGTGCTCTTCTGAGTGCCCAGGCTAGACCCTACAAGGAGACAGTAGGGAGTCTATCATCCATATGGGCTTTGTGGAAGACAGGGCCTCTGATCAGGGTCTGGCCAGGGAGGGACATCTGGACAGGTGGAGAAGAGCTAGGGGTAAAGGGAATAGGAGCAAGGATAGGTGGGTTTGGAGAAGGGCCAGTGGCCTCCTGGGCTCAGAGGGGGTAAGCCAACATGGACTAGGGTTGTAGCTGCGGGCAGTCCTGTCCTATGGAAGAGTCAGGGCTTTGGGGATCAGAGCCTTGGCTCCATATCACCGTTGAGACGCTCTAGCCTACGCTTGCTCTGGGCTTTGGGCCAGAGATGGCAGAACATTGCATTTGGCTCATTAAGGGTAAAAAACCACCCTCTTCCCACCCTTCATTCCAAAGAGGTGTACTTTCCAAAGCCCTACTGTGTCAGGATCTTCCTTAGGTAGGCGAGGCTCTAAAACTCCTTCCCCCATCCTGAAATGCTCCCTTTTTTGTTGGGGGTTCCCTACCCCTAGAGGCTCCTATGGTCCCAAGCAGGAGTTCACTCCCATTCACATCTAGCCTGGTCACATACCTTTGAGGCTCGGGGGTGGAATTTGACAAGGGAGGACATGGTTGTGCATCATGACCACAACCTCAGCTGAGCTTTGAAGAACAGCTTCCGGAGTTTCCCCTACAGCTTTACCAGGGATGGATGTGATGTTAGGACCCCTATATGTGCCAGTACTGCTCACAACCTAAGAGGTGGTAAAACAGCAATGTACCATGGCAGAGGAGTTCCTCCAACTCCAGGTAGTGTGTGTGTATGTGTGTGGGAGGCATCAAGTGGCCTGTTGGGCTGGGGCTGGCTTCTTTGTGTGTCCAGCCTCCTTCCCAGCACAGTGCTGGTGCTGAGTGGGCATATTACTGGAGACTTGCTACTTGCCCTGACCTTGTCATTTCCCCTCCAGCTGATGCCCTGCATGCCCACAGCCCCGTCTTCCTCGAGGGCAACACCCAGGGTGGTTCCCCGATTCTGGATGCCCTGGCCTCACCCACTCAGGCCCCGAGGTTCCAGCGCCAAGGACGGAGGCTGAGTGACGGCAGCAGCCACAGCGACAGCTCAGAGTCCTCAGACGTCCTGGCGCCTGTGGGTGCCTCCCGCAGTGAGTGAGGTCCTTTGGGGTCCTGCCTGCATTCGTTGGGGGGGTCCTCTCTAGGTTGTTGCCATCCACCTTTGGCTGCTGGGGGAGGCCCTGGGTAGGAGGTCGTGTGAAGGCGACCTCAGCATCATGCCTGCCTGTGGGGGACCCTTGGTCTCTTGACAGAGACCTGGCTTCAGACTGAATCCTCACCGCATCCCCAGACTGAACTGTGACCTCAGAGAGAACCTTGACCTCTGAGCCATACAGAACCCTGACCTCTGGCCCTGCACAGGGCCTCTGATCTCTGACAATGACCAAGCTCTGATCCTAGGTGGAGCCTGCAGGGAATCCTAGAAGTGGCACCTTGGGGCTGGCGTCTGCCCTAGGATTCAACTGCAGCCGTGTCTTAGAGGCTGGTGGGTGGGAGGAGACAGGAGCAGGGCAGCCATTGCCTAAGCTCGCTTGGGTTAGGGTGTTCTGGCCCCGGACCCATGGCACGTCCACGGCAGGGTCTGTGCCGCGGGAGCCCCAGGCTGTCCCTTAGTTCCTCTGTCCTTACCTCCTTCTCGGCCCCACAGTCATGGCCAAGTGGTGGGGTGCCAAGCGGATCGACTACGCCCTGTACTGCCCTGACGTCCTCACCGCCTTCCCCACCATAGCCCTGCCCCACCTCTTCCACGCCAGCTACTGGGAGTCCACCGACGTGGTCGCCTTCATTCTGAGACAGGTACTAATCAGGTCACGCAGAGCCCGTGACTCCGGGAGGGCTCTGTGCATTCACACAGGGGTGGGGACGTGCCAGAGAAGGGGCTCCAGGAAGAACATGGCCTCCGGTGTGGCGTACAGCAGGGGTACCTGACTCTGGGCAAGGACCAGTACCTACGTTGTTAGAAACTGGGCAGACAGTAGGAGGCGAGTGGTGGGCGGCCGAGGAAGGAACTCACCTGTGCCCAAGGCCGCTTCACATGGCTGGCGTTAGTGCCTGAGCTCTGCCTCTCACCCGTGGATAAGTTGTTGTCCACGAAACAGGTCCTTGGTGCCAAAAAGGTTGGCAGCTGCTGGCCTAAAACACGGTGCTTTCTAGAAAATTAAGTAGAATCTGCTTGGGAGAATGTGCAGATGGGCCAACACGGAGGTGGAGCGCCTTCTCCCCGTCCCCCTCTGCACTGAGTGGGGTTGAACCCAGGGCCTTGCGCCTGCATGCTCTGCAAGTGCTGGACCACTGAGCTGCGCCCCCAGCCCATTCTTTTTTTTTTTTTTTTAAATTTTTGAGACAGGGTCTCGCTAAGTTACGCAGACTGCCCCTGGTCTCGAACTTGCCATCCTCCTGCCTCCGCCTCCCAAGCCGTTGGGATTACAGACATGCGCCACTGCTCCCGGCGCTAGTGGCCTCCTTTTTAAAACAGCAGATTCCACAGAAAGGCCAGGGATGGAGTGGGAGGATGAGGAGCAGGTGGCAGCCCATGGCTGGCCTGGATGGCCAGGAGGGCTGTGATTTCACTTGCATTTAAGGAGAAGCCACAGCGGGTTGTTAGCAAGGAGGGCGATGAGCTGGTCTGTGTTTAGAGAAGGGAACTCTGGGCTGCTGTTTGGGGAGCAGAAGAGAAAACATGAGGCTCCTGGGGGCAAGCGTTGGAACCCCACCTAGAGATGACACTTGGGGTCTGGCAGCAGCGCGCACTGAGGCCTGGTCCAGGAGGGGCAGCGGGAGCCAGGCCCTCTCACTTCCCCTGGAGTCACAGAAGGGGAGCTGTTTCTTGGAGCTGGGCTGGCGGGGAGGTTGAGGCCGGGCCCCTGGTTGTGTGAGGTGTGAGAGCCTGGGTGGTGCTGGGCAGGTGGGTGAGCAGCTGAGCTCTGGGGTGACGTCAGGACTAGAGATGGAAATGTGCGTGGTGCTAGAGCTTGGATGGTGTTGAAACCAGTGATGGGGACTAAGGGTCCACACAGAGTGGAGTCTGGGAGTGGGTCCTGGAACTCCCTGGGGTGCTGAGGAGGACTCCCCCAAAGGTACAGAAGAAGTCACCCCTCAAAGCCTGAAGAAGCCAGAGGGGGCGAAGGGAGTGACCGTGGGCGGGGCAGGGTGGGTGCCCCGGGGGCTTTGGCAAATGAGGACGGAAGGCTGCTGGGGTGAGCAGGAAGAGATGGGGTGCAGGGGGCTCTGTGGCGAGTTGCCGCTGGGAGAATGGCGGTGGGGGGGATGTGGAGATCGAGGGCAGAGGGGCTCAGGGAAGGCATTTTTATTTACGACGAGCGATTCTGCTGCAGATGTGGCTGCTAACGACACAGCTGAGAGTCCAGGTGTGACGCGGGGAAGGGAAGCCACGGCCTTGGGAAGCAGGGCTGGGTCTGGCTCCCACTGGCCTTTGGCAAGGTCCCCTGTCACAGCGAGGGAGGCAAGAGAACAGGTGCCGACGTGAGCAGCCACAGGATGCTGGCGAGGAGGCCCGACCCAGGCAGCCACCCAGAGACAAGGGCTCTGGCCCAGCCAGGGGGCAGCTGGCCAGGAGCCAGGCCTGGACCGGTGGCCTCCTGAGTCTTCCAGCAGGGGAGGTAGGTGGCCAGGGCGAGGCCGGGAGTGGGGAGCCCCTGACCCGGCCTGGATGGTCTCGGTTAGGTGATGGGCTACGAGAGCGTGAGCGTCAAGGAGAGCGCCGGCGTGGACTCCGCGGCCCTGAGCCCCGCCAACCCCCGTGAAAAGTGGCTTCGCAAGCGGACCCAGGTCAAGTTGCGGGTACGTGTGGGCATCCTGGGGGGCCCAGGCTGAGACTGAGGCCTTGGGGTGGTGGGGCCACCGCGTGGCTGATAAGAGCAGATTCGCCCTTGGCTCAGTGCCTGCGTGGGCTGGGAGGTGCGCTTAGAGGACATTCTAGGTGCTTCAGCAGGGAAGGTTGGAGTCGGCTGCCCACGGCCTTAGGGGTCCAGGACGCCCAGCGTGGTGAAGACAATCTGGTTATGGAAAGATGGTTGCGTGCCTGGTTTCTGAAGGTGAGGACTTGTACCACAGAGTCCTGCCCACACCACTGAGTGTGGCCCGGTGTGGTGTTTGCCACCATAGGGAGGCACAGACTAAGGCAAAGATGGAAAAAAGCCAGGCTCCAGTGCCACGTGCCTGTCATCGCAGCAACTCAGGAGGCTGAGGCAGAAGGATCATGAGATTGAGGCCACAGGCATCCTTCATAACTTAAAGAGACTCAAAATTTAAAAAAGTAAAAAATGGGCAGCTCAGTGGTAGAGCATTGCAAAGTAGGCATGAAGTCCTGGGTTTAACATCTCAGAACTGAGAAAAAAAAAAAGATGGGAAGAAAGATTATCAGGGCAGGGCAGATAGGGCTTCTCTGAAGAGGTTCCTCTGTAGGACTTTGAAGGATAAATAGGAGTTCAGGATACATGCATCCATTTATTCACTTGTTGTTGCTGTTACGTGCCCTCGAGCTGGTATCCGACTCATAACGACCCTACATACAACAGGCAAAACACTATTGTCGGTGCTTCTCTGCTGTTCATAGGGCTTTCAATGGTGGATTGATTTTTGGGAGTGGATTGCCAGGTCCGTCTCCCAAGCCTACAGCATCTGGTGTCCCAGGTGGTCTCCCATCCAAGGACTAACCAGGGCTAACCCTGCTTAGCTTCTGAGATCTGACAGGATTGGAGGCCACAGGGCTACAGCTGCAGGCTATTATTTATTCACTTGTTGTTGTTGTTAGGTGCAGTAGAGTCGGTATCCGACTCATAGTGACCCTCATAGGGTTTTCAAAGGCTGACTGTTTCGGGATTGCCTTGGGAGTGGATTGCCAGGTCCTTCTCCCCTTTTTGCGGTGCTGGGAATCAAACTCGGGACCTCAGAGACTGCAGCGCAGTGCTGTACCAACTGAGCTAAATCCCAGCCCCGTTTATTCACTTAGTAAACCGTTATCAGCACCTATTCTGTCTCAGTCCTTCTGCTGGGACTATGTTCATTCTGAGACAGCGTAGAGAGACAGCCATTGCTGGGGTGGGAAGTTCTAGTCTGGGGGGCAGATCAGGTACTAATCCCAAAAATAGTCAGAAAAGGTTGAAGGCGACTGTTGTTCCTGGAGCTATTTGTTGTTGTTGTTGTTGTTAGGTGCCATTGAGTCGGTATCGGACTCATAGCGACCCCCATGGGAGTGGATTGCTGGGCCCTTCTCCCATTTTTGCAGTGCTGGGAATTGAACTCGGGACCTCAGAGACTGCAGTGCAGTGCTCTACCAACTGAGCTAAGTCCCAGCCCGTAGGAGCTATTTATTGAGATACAATTCACATGTCACATAATTCTCCATTTAAAGAGGACGCACCAAAAGATTTTAGTGTATTCACAGATGTGTACAGCCACCACCATGGGCAGTTCTAGAACATTTTTATCACCTCAGAAAAGAAATCCCTCCCCCTTCAGCTGTCTCCCCTCTTCCCCAACTTCCCTCTGCCCTCAGCAATCACTGACTTTCTCTCTCTGTGTATATTGCCACTTCCTGATACTCTGTTTAAGTGAAATCATAGAATGTGTGGTCTTTTGTGCCTACTCTCTTTCTCTGTGCCTGTCGTTCTTCCTTCCCTCCCTCCCTCTCTCCTTCCTTCCTTCCTCTTTCCTTTCTTTACTTCAAGAACTAGGGGGTTGAACCCAGGGCTTTGCACATGCTAGACAAGTGCTCTGCCATTGAGTTGCTTCCTCAGCCTCCTTTTTATTGTGAGTCAGGGTCTTGCTAAGTTGTGCAGGCTGCCTCTGGCCTCAGACTTACAATCCTCCTGCCTCTGCCTCCTGCGTGGCTGGGATTAGAGGCGTGCGCCATGGTGCCTGGCATAGCTTCTTTCACTTAGCCTAATGTTTTCAGGGTTCATCCATGCAGCAGAGTGGATCAGAACTTTATTCCTTTTCATGGCTGAATACTATGCTATTATGTGGACAAGATTATATCTTGTCCATCTGATCATCAGTTGATGGACATTCAGGTTGTTCCCACCTTTCAGCGATAGCAAATAGGGCTGCTGTGAATATTCGTATACACATTTTTGTGATGAATGTATTTCCTTGGCGTATAGACCTGAGAGTGGCATTGCCCGATCACAACGGGTCAAATGGTACCTGTATTTAATTGTTTGAGGACCTGCCAGAGTGTCTTCCACAGTGCTGCGCCTCCTGCCCTCCCGCCAACAGCGTGTGAGGCTCTGCTCTCCCACATCTTTGCCAACCCCTGCCCCTGCCCATCCACTGATTCTTGCCCTGCAAATGGCTTAATGGGGGTCTCCCCTTGCCTGGGGACAGCTTTACTGACAGAAAGTCCAGCTTTGCTCATGGAAGCCGAGCTGATTTCCTTCTGTGCCCCTAGAATGTCACCGCTAACCACCGGGCCAACGACGTGATTGCTGCCGAAGACGGCCCGCAGGTCCTGGTGGGGCGCTTCATGTACGGGCCCCTCGACATGGTGGCTCTGACGGGAGAGAAGGTACCGAGGGCGCATCTACACGGCGTGCCTCATGGGGCCACGGGGCATGAGGGTGAGGGTCCCGGGAGGCTGCGCGGTGCATGTTGGGAGCACAGAGCAGGGAGCACTCGGCTTTTCCGGGAAGATGGCGGACGAACAAGGGCTGCACTTGGCAAACCTGGAGAGGAAAGACGCTGGGTGGCTGCAGAGCAGAAGAGGGAGGGTGGTGGAAGCCTGGGCCTCTCTAGCAGGAGCCTGCGGGGCTGGCAGACAGCCCCTCAGCCCGGCCCCTCGGCCATCCACAAGTGCCCTGTCCGCTGGTCTGCCCAAAGGTGGACATCCTGGTGATGGCAGAGCCGTCCTCCGGCCGCTGGGTTCACCTGGACACAGAGATCACCAACAGCAGCGGCCGGATCGTCTACAACGTGCCCCGGCCCCGGCGCTTGGGGGTTGGCGTCTACCCTGTGAAGATGGTCGTCAGGTAGGACCCAGGCTTCCCCCATTCCCTCGGCCCTTCCAGCCAGGCCCGGCCTAGAGACAGACGTCACCACCTCTGTCTGATTGGAGAGAAGAAAGGGGAGGGGCATCGGCTGCCCCTGGCCCCAGGCTGACCCAGGCGGGCACATTCCAGGGGCGACCAGAGCTGCGCGATGAGCTACCTCACGGTGCTGCCCCGGGGCATGGAGTGTGTCGTGTTCAGCATCGACGGCTCCTTTGCGGCCAGCGTGTCTATCATGGGGAGCGACCCCAAGGTCCGGCCAGGGGCAGTTGACGTTGTCCGGTGAGTGCCTCCCGGGGAGATGCTGGCAGCCTGGGGTGCACTGGGTTCCCCAGTTCCCCTGGGCTTTGGAGATGGCCCGGGAGGGACCTGCCTGAGTTCAGGATGAGGGGTGAAGGGTCAGAGAAAAGCCCCTGGCCTGGCAGAACTGAAGCCTTGCTTGCTGGGGGAGGAGGGCGGACAGGCTCCAGGGGAGGCCGTGTACAGAGGGGGAGTGGGGCTGTGGACGCGAAGGGCTCGCCGGCCACCCACAGATGTCCAGGACTCTTGGGCTCAGCCTGTCGTGTGGCCTGGGTTCCCCTCGCCTCCACACTGGCGGCCTCTCCAGAGGGCAGCATGGGCGGGGCAGACAGCGGGGCGGTGGGGGCCCGTCTAGGACCAGGCTAGACCCTGCCGTGCCGTCTTGCCAGGCACTGGCAGGACCTGGGCTACATGATCCTGTACATCACCGGGCGGCCGGACATGCAGAAACAGAGGGTGGTGTCGTGGCTGGCCCAGCACAACTTCCCACAGGGCATGATCTTCTTCTCGGACGGGCTGGTGCACGACCCGCTGCGGCAGAAGGCCATCTTCCTCCGCAACCTTGTGCAAGAGGTGAGTGGCAGCCCCGCGCGAAGGCGGGGCCTGGGCGGCAGGCCCTCATTGGTCAGGGGAGGGGCTAGACCAGGCCCCGCCCCCGCGCTTCCCTCCTCGTTCCTCCCCAAGATGGGGCTGCTCAGCTCCTGTCAGCTGTGTCTTCTGGCTTAGCGAGGGGATGGGCAGTTTGTAAAAGCGCAAGGTCTCCCGGGGCTGTCTTAGCCCTAGAGAGTGGGTGTTGTCTTCATGGATCGATGTCCCTCCTTCATCTCCTGGCTGTGAAACCCAGACTCTGGTACCTACGTCTGCGTATTCACTCAAGCGTCTGTTGTGTTCCTTACCCTGTGCCTGGTGTTGGGGCCGCACAAAAAGAATCCAAGACCTGCCCTTCAGAGTTTATGACCTGGGGCTGTGTCTCCCTCAGTGTGGACCTGGGACCAACACCTTTGACAGCCCCTGAGAACTCAGTAGAAAGGCAGATTCCCTGGCTCAGCCCTACTGACTAAGAAACCCTGGGGAAGGGGCCCAGCCCTCTAGGGGATTCCACGTGCCTGCAGGGGATCCTGATGCACAGAAAACCTTGGAGAATCACAGACTTGAGAATCACAGATCTAGAGCGAGAGTTGACGGATAAGAGCCACATGAATTCAAATTTCTGTGCCCATAAATAAAGTTTTATTGGAACACAGCCCAGCTCATCTGTTCATGTATTGTCTGGGCTTGCTTTTGCGCTGCCACGGAAAGCTGAGTAGTTGTGACAGTGCTCAAAGCCTGAAATATTTACTCTCTGGCTTCTCACAGAAAAAGCCTGCCAATCCCTGATCCAGAGAAAGACAGACACATAAATTGACAATTACTGGTGTGTGGCTGAAAAAGAGGCTCTGTTGGCAAACAGAAGAGAAGGGATTTTACCTTCACCTCCGGAGACCAGGGAAGGCTTTTAGTGGGTGGTGACTTTTGAGCATGAGTTGTCAGGTAGACAATGAAACAGCATGTGGTTGATGTAGAGAAATGCAAAGAAGTTAAAATGGGAGTGAAATCGAGTCACCTGAAAATAGCTTTGCAATAGGAGCAGCAGAGTATGGCGGTGAGAGTGCAGGTGCCATAGTGGAATAGGGGCGTGTTCAAAGAGGTTAGAGCAAAGGGAGGTTTTTAAAGACAAAACAAAACAAAAACAAAAACAATAAAAACAAAAACCAAAAAACGGAGGATCGCAGCAGATATCTTGTGACAATCATCTTTGGCCACAATTGCTAATATCAAGGGCGATATCAGTCTGAGATTGAACAGCCGGTGGCTGAGCGGATGGCCTTGAGGAAGTACTTTTGGTATAAGGTTGTCCTGGCCTTTTATGGAAGCTGGGGGTTCCGGCAGTTTCTTGTGGTCGTTACTGTCAGGCAGTCGTGCATGAGAAGGTTTCCTTCGTCATCTCCTGGCTTTTAAGTTTTTTCATTCTGGTTGACCCAAGCGATTCCATTTTGATTTCGATGGCCTTTATAACGTGCAAAGGCACAGAGGTGGGACAGAGCCTGGGACAGTCTCAGAGCTGGGGTGTGTGTCCGCAGAGTCAGACCTGGAAGGCGGGAGCTGGTGCCCACAAGGTCGCCAGGCTTGGCAGGTCTTGAAAACCTTGGAAATGAGGCCAGGTCACGGACTCTCTGCGGAGGGCAATGAGGGGCCACTGTCCGGACTGTAGAAGGTCCCTCTACTGGCTGTATGGAGAACAGATTGGCCGGGGAAAGGAGGCACTGGGAGGCCAGGCAGGAGGTGTTGCCCCAGCAGGAGACAGGAAGAGCGGAATCCAGGTGGCGGTGAGGGGCAGGAGAGAAAGGCAGTGCAGGCTCAGGCATCAGGAGGCGGAGTTGCCAGGGCTCGGCGACGAGTGCATGGCAGTAGGCAAGGAGCTCAGAGACGTCCTCTTGGGTGACCAGGAGGGATCCAGATCCAGCTGCCCAGCCCTCCTCAGAGGCAGAGTCTGCCCCGCTCAGCAATGTCTTCAGAATCTGGGGCAGTGATGGCAGGGGTGAGGGGTGGAGAAGCGGACCTCGGTGTGGCGGGGTCGTGAGGGCAGAAGGTGGCAGGCTGTCCCCGTGGATGGTGTTATCACTCACTTTTCTGCCCCATGACAAATACCAGAGGACAGGAGTTGAAGGCAGGAGAGGTTTACTGTGGCCAGGGCTTTAGAGGCTTCAGTCCCTGGGGAGCTGGCTCTGTGCTGTGGGCCCATGCTGGAGGCCGTGGAGGCTGAGCAGAGGAGGCTGGCCTGGAGGACGGGCAGCAGAGCAGCCGGGGGAAGGGGTGAGGGGCACACGGGCCCCTCACGGGCGCCAGCTTCTTCCCACAGGCTCTACCTCCTCGCAGCCCATTCAGCTGTGGCCTTATGAATGGATTCGCACTGGGGGACGGCATTGAGTGGGGGGCTGGATCTCCTCCTCTACAAAGGGACCCCTGGCCCACCGTTGCATAAGCCACGTGCGGGGCTGCCTGAGCTGGGGTCAGGACACAGTTTGACCATCACTGGGGAGAGCCCCAGGGGTCAGCAGCAGGCATGGGGTGTGGGCTGGGGGCATGGAGGGCAACCACAGGGCCACTTTGGGGAGCCCTGGCTGACTGTGAGGGTGGACAGAGCAGGGGCTCTCAGGGGCCTCCCTCCAGGGGCTGTCCGGCTGCCCCTGCCCGAGCTGCCTTGCCTTTCAGTGCTTCATCAGGATCAGCGCCGCCTATGGCTCCACCAAGGACATCTCCGTCTACAGCACGCTGGGCTTGCCCGCCTCGCAGATCTTCATCGTGGGCCGGCCCACCAAGAAGTACCAGGGGCAGTGCCAGGTGGGTGGGGGCCAGGGAGAGGGGTGAGGGGCAGCTCCTTGATTCCTTCGAGCCCCAATTTGCTCATTCCTCCCTTTGCCCAACAAACACTACCGCGCAACTGCGTTGGGCCGGCCCTGTGCTGGACCCAGTGGGGAACCCCAGCAGGCCTGCGTGTCATGTCATCCGGTCTGGTGGCAGAGATGGGCCTAACTTGCAGACAAGGGCAGTCTGATGTGGCAAGGGTCATGATACATGATGGGGAGTGTGGAGAACTGGGGGGCTTTAGAGAGGTGCGGCCTTGCCTAGCTTGCCAGGCCATGTTACCCCAAGGAGTCCCAGGTCAAGTGTCAGTGCCAGGCAAACCCGCAGCAGCTCCCCGTGGGGCTGGGCGGAAGGCGAGGGTTACCGGGCACTCGGAAAGCCTTGGGCAGCAGCGCAGGACAATCTGGGAATGAAAAACTCACCCATCTCCGATGGGGGCCCCTTTAACCACAGAGGGAAGGCGGGGCCCAGGGAATTTGGGCTGGCTCCTGGGAATCTGAAGGAACTGTCCAGGAAGGGCCTGAGTTTGGGAGCAGCGTTTCTTTGTGGCAGAGGCAGCTGAAGCTGAGGTCGGGAGGTGGCAGAGAGCTTACGTACTCTGGTAACTGCCAGTGACTCAGCTTGGTGAGGGCAGGGGCTGGGGGTGCTGGGAGGGTCTGTGCACCTGACATCGCCCCTGTGCCGGGTCAGCTTGGACTCGGCCCCACAGGCCAGCGGCATGAGGGCTGGGGAATGTCAGGTTCAGGTTTGGGGTCCAGAAAGGTCCCTCCGGCTGCAGGTGCGAGGTGGGTTGGAGAGAAGGAAGGAGCGGCAAGGGGGGTGGAGAGGCAGAGGAAGGTCTGGGGGAACTCCTGAGGGAGGAGGTGGGTGGGGTGCAGGATGAGAGGAAAGGTGAGGGTGGCATCTGGAGCGTGCCGGGGATGGTCACTGCTGGTACTGAGAAGCAGCGTGGAGGACCAGCGGGATGGAGGGAAGGAGATGAACCCTAGGGGGGTGGGGTGAGGGAGGGCCCGGGAGTGACCAACCGCAGGAGGGCCAAGAGTGGGCGGAGCTCAGACCGGGTTGCTCAAGAACCTGGCTTCTCAAACTCTAAACTTATGTTAGCTAGTTTTTTTTTTTTTTTTCGGTACTGGGGTTTTCTGAACCCAGGACCTCGTGCCTGTATGCTTTGCAAGTGCTGTACCACTGAGCTGCGCCCCGAGCCCATTTTTTTTTTACTTTTTGAGACAGGGTCTTGCTAAATTACGCAGACTGCCTCTGATCTCGAACTTTCGATCCTCCTGCCTCCGCCTCCCAAGCCTCTGGGATGACAGGCATGCGCCACCGCGCCTGGCTCACCTAGGGGTCTTGTATGCAGACAGCAGGCCTGGGTGGGCTCGGGGTTCTGCCTGAGGAGGGGCTGGGTGAGGCTGATGCTGCTGGCCTCCACCGTACCTTGAGTAGGGAGGCTCTGAGGAAGCAGTGGGGAGGCCTGGCGAGGAGGGCCGCTGTGGGGAGGTGACAGCAGATGACAGTTACATGGGCGGAGCTGCACCATGAAGGACTCACACTGTAGGATTTTAGCAAAGAAGCCAAGGGCAGGTGGCTGACTGCCATCAAGTGTGCTGAGGAGAAGCCAGGCGCGGTGGCGCATGCCTGTCATCCCAGCGGCTGGGGAGGCGGAGGCAGGAGGATCGCAAGTTCGAGATCAGAGGCAGTCTGCGAAACATAGTGAGACCCTGTCTCAAAAAGTAAGAAAATGGGCTGGGGGTGCAGCTCAGTGGTCCAGCACTTGCAGAGAATGCAGGCGCGAGGCCCTGGGTTCAACCCCCAGTACCACACAAAAAAAAACCAAAATGTGTGCTGAGTAGGGGCGGAGGGGGTGCAGCAGAGCCCCTGCCTAGCACACATGGGGCCCAGGCTCAACCCCGGCGGAGGAGGAGATAGGGCGGGCTGCCTCCGGGTACAGACGGGGGGCTCCACTGTCCACGGGGACCGGATGAGCTCCTGCCTCCTCTTCCCACGGTTCCCGGGCAGCTGAAGCCTCCTTGGTGGGGTTCCCCAGTGCCAGGGTGACATCGGGACGCAGGCTCAGGGGCCGGCCTGACGCCCGTCTCCCCCTCAGTTCCTGAGCGAAGGCTACGCCGCGCACCTGGCCGCGCTGGAGGCCGGCCACCGCTCGCGCCCCAAGAAGAACAACTCGCGGATGATCCTGCGCAAGGGCAGCTTCGGGCTGCACGCGCAGCCGGAGTTCCTGCGCAAGCGCAACCACCTACGCAGGACCATGTCGGTGCAGCAGCCGGACCCGCCGGCCCCCACCCACAAGCCCGAGAGGGCGCAGAGCCAGCCTGAGTCCGACAAGGACCACGAGCGGCCGCTGCCTGCGCTCAGCTGGGCGCGGGGGCCCCCCAAGTTCGAGTCGGTGCCCTGAGGGACGGGCGGTGCTCAGGGCGAGGGGCCCCAGCCAGGCTGCCTGCGGGGGCGGGAGGGGCCGCCTTCTCCCGGACACAGGCGTTTTCCCGCTTCTTCCCTCCCGTGTCTGTCCAGCAGTGTCCGACCAGCGCGGGGAGGGACCCTGCCTAGTCCTTAGGTGGGTGGTCCCGGGGCTGCAATGGGGGAACATTGGGGGGTTCAGGGCAGCCGCTCCTGCCTCCCCCTGTGGGCGCCTGGGCGGCCGGCCCGCAGCAGGTGGGTGTCCGCGTAGCCTAGGCAGGCTTGCGCCAGCCCAGTGTTTGGCACGGTGGATTCTCTTTCCGAGTCTGGAGGCTCCCGCAGCTGTACCAGGGGGGCCCTATTCAGAAAAGCGCCCAGCCGGGGCCCAGGAGCCGCTGCAGGTGCAGCTCCCTGGCTGGCTGTGGAGGAGCGAGTGGCGTTTGTGCCCACGGCCCTGTGGCACCCCAGGTCGCCACCTTGGGGCTGGCTCTCCTATGGCAAGACCATCGCTTCCTGGGAGTGAAAGGGCGCCCCAGGCACATCCTCATGTGTTGGGTGTCTGTGGGCGGCCTCGGGGGCAGGGTCTGGTGCTGGCCGTCTGTCCTCTCGCAGCTGTCCGTTGTACCCTGTCCCCCACTTCTTTGTCCTCAGTGTCCCTTACCGTTCTCCCGTGGCCCTGGAGGACAGGGGTTCCTTTTCTGGGAGGCCTGCCTTGGGCTCTCCCCTGGGAGGCTGCAGCCCTGGGCTCTGGCCCAGCTGGTGCCCTCGAGCCTGTTGCTTACCCTCTCTGGGCCCCACCTTCCTTCTGTCGTTGGCGGGGCCCCCGGCGGAGACGGGTGAGTTTTTGATTCCCAGGCTGTCCTGCGCTTGCCCGAGGCTTTCCGAGTGCCCGGTAACCCTCACCTTCTGCCCAGCTCCACGGGGGCTGCTGTGGGTTTGTCTAGCGCTGACACCTGACCTGGGGTTCCCCGGGGCAGAAACAGCACCTGCCCCGAAAGAAAGGGCCCTGATTTGACTCCCCTGGGTCCTGGAAGGCACAGGGCTGAGATCCTGGGACTCTGAGCCGGTCATGGAATTTTGGCTCAAACTGTTGTCTTCTTCTTGTGCCCCTGGCCTGGTGGAAGCCGTGGCCTCCTCCTGAGTCATCCCCTGTGGGTGGCAGGGCGTGGCTCCAGGGCCCCTCAAAAGCAGCCCGACTCTACCTACTGCTGGGCCCTTGGCCTGGGCCGAAGTCTCCGGCCCTTCTGTTGCCCGGCCTCACCCAGGCTTCAGGGCTGCCTGAGGCTGGTCCTGGCCCTGTCCGTCAGGCTGCCAGGGCCCAGGCGTCTGTGTCCACAGCAGGCAACTGTTGGCGTGGTGTTGTTTCTGCTCGGTGTCTACCTCTCCAGCTCCCACGCAGCCCGGGCAGTCACTGGCAGGGTGGCTGGCACTGTGCTGGGAATTGCCTGGGAAGGCGGGCGCCCCACTGGGGCTGGAGGGGCCGTGGCTCCCAGCTCGCACGCTGCCCTCTCTTCTAGAAACATCTTCTCTGGCTTGCCAGCTCCTGCAGCCATTGCCCGCCCCACCTGCCCGCCCTCTGGCTCCACCCGTGGCATTGCGCTCTGCTCAGTGCTGCGATGCTGACAGCCCCCCTCGGGTTGCGCCTGCCCACCCTCCTCTGGCGCGTCACTCTGTGGCATAGCTGCCTTCATCCTAATCCTGTCCACCCCTCTCCCCGGCACACTATGATCTGAACTCGGGCAGGCTTGCTCTGATTTTCTGACACGTCATCTTTCTGCACAAGCCACTGAGGTAATTAATCCTTTCAAAGGATAACACAATTAGCACGAGACACGTTCCCTGGCTCCAGTCCCTCTTCCCTTTCCGAGAGCCCCAGGCTGGGGGGTCAGTGAGAGCGCACATTCTTGTGAGCTGGGATCCCCAGGGAGTGTGGAGTCAGGGACCAGGTTTCCTGTGGCTCTCGGAGGCAGAACTGAGACACAGGACCCAGCAGGAAGGCCCCATGGCTTCCTTTGCTACCCTGATGGGGGCGTTGCTGCTTCCCACATGAGATGCCGGAGATGCTCGGGGAGGCACTGTGAATGGTACACCCTGGGTGCGGTTGCTGGGGTGTGAAGGCACGTACCTGCCGTTGTGCTTGGCGATGAGGCAATCTAGGTTTCAGTCCCGCTTTCCGGCAGCTGCGCATTCTGTCTTTGCTTTGTATACTTGTGCTGCGTCCAGTCACGTCCGTCTGCTGACATCGGAGAGGACAAGATCTGAGTCTCGTTATCCTCTGGGTGGGGGCGCGGCTGACTCTCCCTCAGTAGTTCTGTGACCCCCTGCCCAGCTGCTTCCTAGAGATTCCTTCCAGCCCCTGGTGTGCCTGCGTCCCAGCAGCTGGAAAGCAGATCTCCCCGCCTGACCAAAGCCCCCCGTGTCTCAGTGGCATGTTTGTCCTTTCCCTGTGGTGGCTGTCCTGGCGAGGGTGGCTGTCTCGGCGAGGGGCGCCTGCTGCCCTCGTCTGTCACCTGCTCTGTTGGGGGTTCGGGGTGCATTCCTTGCTGGGACCTGCTCCTCCGGATCTCAGCTTTCCCCCTGAAGACCTTGATTCTTCCCTTAAGCACCACAAAATATCTAAAAATAAAAAATCCCTTCCGTACATCTGGATGAGCAGCCTTCCCGCCCAGGTGCTGGGCTGCAGCAAAGGTGTCCGAGCCCGAGTATTCCCGAGGTAACGGGGGGTGGCTCTCTAAATGAGGGGAGGCCACAGCTCATGGTTTCTAAACTGTACTTTTACTACTTTGGAGCCCACTCTTGTGCCCCCAAAGTGTCCTGCACCCGAACATGGTACCCATCTTTAAATGAAACCCAGACCCCACCCAGGTAGGTGGATGTGGGTCCGGAGGTGGCACCGCTTCTGTGTCTGTGCCCTCACCCATCTCTGGGGCAACCCTGCCCAGGAGGGGCACCCCAATTGTTAAGAAGCCTCACAGTTGACCCCGCCTTAAACAACCACCCTTCCAGCTGAGTGCCCGGGGTCTGGGTGCCAAGTGCTCTGGAAACTCATTGTCTTTGGCTCAGCCAACAACGTGCCCCACCTTCTTTCCCTTCTGGGCTCCAGGGAACTTTCTTAAACATCCAATTTAGGGTTAAGTCCAAGTGGCGAGCCCTGGCCGGGGTCTGCTCTCCGTGGGGAGGATCCAAGAGGGTGGCTGGGAGGAAAGCTGGAGTTGGCTCCATCTTCTTTGGGATGAGGGAGAGGCAGGTGACGCCAAGGGGCAGGCCAGGGAGGGCAGCTTGCGCATGGGGACCCCCACCCTCGGACCCGCTGTCCTTCTCTATATGTTTACTCAGTGGTGGCAGCCCGTGTGGCCTTGTCTCTGCTCTGACTGTCCCCGTGTGTAACTTCCGGTGTTCTCTGTGACTGACGGTCGCGTGGTAGGGAAGGGTTATTCTACTCCTCGAGGCTGCCTTGTACAAAATCCGTTAGAGAAGAGAATGTAATATATCAGATTTCTAACAAGACAAAAACAGCATTATGGAGTTACAGTTTTTACAACTGGTCTTGATTTTGACGTGAGCTGGTTTTTAACTCTCAAACGTTGTCACTTAAATAAAAATCTTATTTGCCTTTCACGCGTGTTCTTTAGACTAAGTTGGGGAGGCCTCCGGTTTACTCTCGTTCTCTCCCAGCTGGGGGTGGGGAGGGCAGGTGGGCAGTGAATGGACAGGAGGAGGGGAACAGAGCTGGGCAGGGAAGAGGGGTGAGAGGAAAAAGTGTCCATTGTGGGAAGCAGGTCTTTATTGTGAAAAGGTAATGCGATCTAGGAAATGGACACACGCTGGTTTCTTTCTAACAAGCTGACAAAGCAGATTGCTGAAATAATTTACAAAGGGGAGAAACTGCTCTTGCTGCTGTGCTCCCCCTCCATGCACGCCCACAGTGCCCCGGTGCTGAGCGTATAAATAAGACACTGTAACTGCAGGCTGGCAGAGCCTGGAATATCTCCTCTTCCTTCTTCCCGGGCCCTGGTGAGGGAAGCGGGGACGGAACTGGCCGCCCAAGAACCTGTGTGCTGGGGAGACAGGGTGTGTCTGCGCGTGACTTGCCCAAGACCCCGCCACAGGCACAAGGCCCGGAGCTGGCTGGCGTTTTCTGGTGCTTCCTGCTGCGGGAGAGGCGCCTGCACGGCTGAGCGTGGGGTGAGCGTCTAAGCCCGCGCTCTGCACCTCTCCAAGCCTCCTCAGATCACTCAGGCTGTGGCGGCCCTCACTGGTGGGCCCAGGAGCACTGAAGCAGGAGCGCTCTCGTCCCTTGTCAGTCCTCGTCAGCAGCAGCCCAGGGGTGGGGATGACTAGGGCCCTTCCTCCTGGAGCCTCATGGGGCAGGTGGCACAGACGTCCCGGGTGTGATGACTGGGTGGCCAGGAAGACCTTGGTTTCTGCAAGACAGAGAGCTCTATGTTCCTCGCCACGCTCACGGCGGGAGAAGTGGGACCGCCGTAGCCTTCCTCCCAACACGAGGAGCCGGAAGGTGGCTCTCGCCCTTGGGGCCCCAGCATGTTCAGTGGGTGGCAGGGTCAGGGAAGGGGGCAGCTTTGGCTCCCAGCACATGTTGTTGTTGTTAGGTGCCGTTGAGTCCTGTCCGACTCACAGCGACCCTCATAGGGTTTTCAATGGCTGACTGTTTCGGGATTGCCTCGGGAGTGGGTTGCCAGGTCCTTCTCCCATTTTTGTGGTGCTGGCAATCGAACTCGGGACCTCAGAGACTGCAGAGCGGCGCTCTACCAACGGAGCTAAATCCCAGCCCCCCCAGCACACAGGAGGACCCGCATCCTCCCCGCTCTGCAGTGCCCACCCACCCTGTAGGGCCCTCCGGAACCACTCATTCCTACAGCATGCCTCCACACACGCGGCCAGCTCGCGCACACCAGGAGTACAGCGAGGGCCAGGGGAGGGCATTACCTGCAGGGTGCCATCCTCAGTCGCGAATGAGGGAGACGGTCAGGTCGCCACTGGGGATGGAGAAGTGGGAGGACTGAGGCCACTGCGTGCTGCAGGCCCCGACGGGCCTCCTGGCCAGGACTGGACAAGACCAGAGCCTGCAGGTGTGGGGGGAACGCGGCCACTGGACAGCTCGTTGGGGTGGGAAACAGATGGGCCCACGTGAGAGGCTCTGTCCCCAGGACACACAGACCGAGGATTTTATAGCAGCCGTGTCACTTGGGCAGGCAGGGCAGGAAGGGCAGTGGAGGCTACTGAGGAGGGCCAAGTCCCCAGCCACATGTGGGACTCCTCATGGGTCAAGGTGGGAGCCCACAGCCCCAAGGACCACGCACATCAGGGCGCACCCTTCACCATCACTCCCGTCCATGTCTTTCATCCCTTCTCACATTCGTAAGGAGGAGCCAAGGCCCAGAGAGGGGCAGGGCTCCCCAGGGTCACACAGCAGGTCAGCGGTGGAGGCAGCAGCCTTTCTATGAGACGGCGCCGCTCAGGAGGGCCCTCTGGCCGCCCACTTTGCTGACTCACCTCTCCTCCGCCACGATGGCCTTGTCCAGGGTCCGGGACAGCTTCTGCAGGTGCTGCAGCCCCGCCCCCACCAGCTCCAGGTCACTGTCAGACTCACTGAGAAGAGCAGAGCGGGGCCTAGCTGGGGACTCGAGGCAGGTGACCCTCTCAACTCC
The DNA here is from genome assembly GCA_007922755.1 of Pedetes capensis. Classification (NCBI taxonomy): domain Eukaryota; kingdom Metazoa; phylum Chordata; class Mammalia; order Rodentia; family Pedetidae; genus Pedetes; species Pedetes capensis. The sequence goes on along the minus strand of VMDO01014565.1, from coordinate 18,554 downwards.
TGTGACACCCCCGACCCTGGCGGGCTGGGAAAGCCTCGCCCCAAGACCAGGGGCAAAGGATCGATCTTGCAGACACATGAGCCCCTCCCCTTCTCCCCAGACCCTGAACCTTGCCCTCCAGGTGTTCTCCTGGGAGGCCCAGGTGAGTGTTGATTCTACGCACGCCGAGCTCACCTCTTCCTTTTCCAGACAGGGAAACTGAGGCCCTGAAGGGTATTATTTTAGGTCCCTCACTAGCTCTGGGGGCAGATCTGGGCCAGAATGTGGACCTGACAGCTCAGGGTACCCCAGACTCCAGGGAGCCACCGGAGGTGCTGGGAAGCCCTGGGGCTGGGTGTGCGTTTGGAGGGCCCGGGAGGGGACACAGCGGGTCCTGGGGACGGGCACTGCCGCGCTTACCTGGGAGAGCAGAGGGGCTCTGCAGAGGAGCGAGGGCTCCGGATGGCCGTGCCCCCCCTCTGTCGCCGGCGCGGGTGGGTGCGTGGGCCCGGCTGGGCAGGGGGACGGGGGCGTTCCCTCTGCTTGGATCCCGGGGCTGTGCCGTGCCGCCGGGGGCTCTTCTGGCTCAGGCTCAGAGCGGGGGAGCGGCTGCCCTTCCGGGCCCCTCTCTTCACCCTGGCCTTCACCTGTGACCCCATCAGCCACCTGGTGCTGCTTTGGTAGGACTCCTGGATTCTCTGACAGGTACGCAGAAGGTTAGTGCAGACAGAGTCCCCATGGGCTACCCCGCTCTGGGCCGTCCCTCCGACCCAAGGCCCACGCGTGTCCCATCAACACCACCCGCTCACAGTCACCAGGGTGCTATGGCGCTGCACTGCAGGGGTCTGCTCAGAGCCCAGACAGGGCTGCAGCCGCCCGGCCGGGAGCAGGAGTTCAACTGGCTTACAGAGCTCCCGTTTCCCCAAGTCATGGAGAAATGGGCCCTCTGTAAGGTCAGGCAAGGTGGCAACTTTGGCTCCCAGCACACCAGAGGACCCACATCCTTTCTGCTCTGCAGTGCCCACCCGCCCTACAGGGTTCTCTGAAATCACTCATTCCTACAGCATGCCTACAAGCGCGCGGCCAGCTCACGCACACGATTCACCTCCAGGCCCTCTTCGGAGGCAGAGAGGAACTCAGAAGGAGGCCCAGGGAAGAGCAGGCTCAGCTGCCCAGACACCACAAGATCCCTTGTCTTCCGTCTCTGATCTCACACCCTCCCATCTCTCCTCCATGCTGGCCAACGGAGATCCTTCTACAGCACTTGTGATCATGACACTGAGCTGCTCTAAACTCTTCTACCACTCCTTGTTGCCCAGAGCGCCAAGCCCCAACTCCTGGACCTTCCACACGAGCTGGGGTAAAAGGCTCTGTCAGTTTGTCTTTGCCTTGGCAAGCCAGGGTCCAGAGGTCGGAGCAAAGCCCAAGGGAGGTTTGACAAGTTATGCAGACTTGGACAAGATGCCCTATTTCATTTCTCCAGCCAGAAGATGCACCCAGCATAATGATATCTTCCTGCAGGCACATCTCCCTGACACCAAATCCCTCGAACTTACCTTCTGAGCAGTTCTAGAAGTTGTTCACCCTTCTGCAAGCCCCACCCCCACCCCTCTCCAAGCAGCTAAGGAGCAGATTCTACCATGCTCATCTGACCGGCTTTCTCATCCTGCTTAGAATTCTTCCCATTCCCCAAGGCTCCTGGAAGAGTCTAAAGGCCTTTGGCAGCCGGGTCTCCTTTCTGCTCTGTGCTGCTCTGTCCATACTGGACCAAGGTCTCGCCCCCTCTCTTCAGCACCTGCCTCCTCTCAGTTCTAAGTCTGGACTCACACTGTTCACCTGCCCTGCACCCCCCAGAGATCTCTCCTGTGCTGGGCGAGCTCTGTGGCCACCTCTTCTGGAAAGCCTTCAACCACCGAGCTTGGGCGTGGTGCCCCTTCCCATGAGCCCTTAGGTTGCAACCTCCTATCACAATACAGAGCTCATCACTTTATGTCTTAAGCACCAATTTTCTCCACGCTACTGTTTGCCCAGCTCATTCCATTAGCATTTGTCGAGAGCCTATCATGTGCCAGGAACTCGTTGGGGTGCCGGGGAACCAGCAATGCACTAGCCAAAGTCCCAGTCTTCACGGAGTCTGTTATTTTTGGGGGCTTCCTGAGGGTAGGAACTGTCAGCAGCAAGGGTACTCTCCCTAAACAGAGGCTGGCTATGGTTGTTACCTGGGACATGGCGCCCAAGGCGTTCTTGGCTGAGCGGGCTGCAGCCTGGAGGCCCTGCTGCTCCGGCGCTGGGGTTTCCAGGCGCTGCCAGGAGGGGCCGGCCCCCAGGTTGAGGCTGACGGTTCTCAGCGGCAGCCTCCTTTGGAACTGCCTGCACAGGGAGCTCAGTGCCCCCGTGGACGCCTCCGGAGGGCGGGCTGGACACGGCATCGCCTCCTGCAACTGCTCCTCCTTCAGGAGAGACCGCCGGTGCCCCGAGGCCCTCACGCCCTGCCACTGAGATGCCATCTGCCCACTGCGGTCTCCTCTGCCCTCCAGACCCTGGGGAGGCCAAAAGGCAGGTCATCAGGGCATTTCCCAAGTCCATCTCCAGGCTCCACAGAGACCCTATGGTCAGGGGAAGAGCTGGGGCGGAGGCTTAGGCAGGGGGGCACTCGGCCAGCAGTAGGTCCTGGAGGAGCCTGCTTCCGGGGAGGGGCACGCTCAGCCGCTTCAAGTTTCCAAAGCAGGCCTGCGTTCACCCCAGCCTCCTCTCCAGAGCCTTAGGCAGGAATGAAGCCAGAGGCTCACCAAGTCTCAGCACTTGGCCAGGGCAGGGCCAGAGCCTCACCAAGTCTCAGCACTTGGCCAGGGCAGGACCAGAGCCTCACCAAGTCTCAGCACTTGGCCAGGGCATGATCAAGAGGCTCACCAAGTCTCAGCACTTGGCCAGGGCACGGCCAGAACCTCACCAAGTCTCAGCACTTGGCCAGGGCATGATCAAGAGCCTCACCAAGTCTCAGCACTTGGCCAGGGCACGGCCAGAACCTCACCAAGTCTCAGCACTTGGCCCCAGGGCACGATCAGCGGCTCTTTCACGAATTCGCCCTGGCCAAACGCGCCCCCGCCCAGACCCCAGCCGCCCCAACAGACCTCGGACTCCACGGAACGCACGTAACACTCAGCCACTCCCGCAGCCGCGCCCCCGCCCCGCCTCCGCACCCTGAGCTGCCCCGCGAAGCCCCTCTCCGTGCCCGCCCGCGCTTACCCGGCAGCCGCCCCGCTCGGCACGCACAGCGGTTCCTCGCCGATGCCAGTTTGAAACTTCGCGTGGCTCCGCCCCCGCCCCGGGCGCGCAGCTGATTGGCTGGGCCCGCCCGCTGCGCCAGCGTCCGATTGGCTCGTTCCTCTCGCTGCAGTCCTGGCTGAGCACTGGCTTGGCCGCCGGGATTCACAGCTCCGATCGCTGCGTGGCGCTCGCCCGCGGGTCCGCCCCGACCTGCAGCGGAATCCGCGGCGCGCAGTCCTCCTCCGGGATGCTGGGCCCCTGCGGCCCCTCCCCGAGCCTGCGCGGGATGCAGGCTGCAGTGCCGGCTGGCGACGGAGGAGGGGGTCCAAGGGCGGGTGTCCTGGCCCTCCAGGCCCCATAGCTGACAGCAGTCCGCGTCTCCTAGGGACCTTTCTCATCTTGCCAAGGGCTTTTCTTTCTCGCCCTTTTGTGCTTTTGTCAGGAGCCGTGGGCTGTGGGAACGGAGCCTTGGCTTCCCACAGATCGGTTCCGGATTCCCCCATGGCAGTCCCCCTTCCTGAGAGGAGGCACTGCTTAGCTGTGTGTCCCCCAAACTCGCCATGCCCACTCTGTCCCTTAAAAACCTCACCTTGGAAGAGGCAGCAGACTCATCTAGAACACTTCCCTGCTCTCCTGCCCAGGCCAGCGCCTCCGCTCCCCCTCTTGCCCCACCTTCTTCCCTCTTCCCCTTGTTGTTGTTAGGTGCCCTCCAGTCACCTCATAGTGACCCTCATAAGGTTTTCAATGGCTGTTTTCCGGATTGCCTTGGGAGTGGGTTGCCACGTCCTTCTCCCATTTTGTGGTGCCGGGAATCGAACTTGGGACCTCAGAGACTGCAGCGCAGCGCTCTACCAACTGAGCTAAATCCCAGCCCCTTCCCCTTGTTAGGTGCCCATGACTCAGGTCTGACTCATGGTGACCCTCATAGGATTTTCATTGGCTGATTGTTTTGGGAATGGACTGCCACGTTCTTCTCCCATTTTCTTGTGCTGCTGGTGATCGAACCTGGGTGCTCAGATTGCACCGAGAGGCACTCTCTACCAACTGAGCTAAATCCCAGCCCCCTCTTCCTTTGTTGTTGTTGTGTGCCGTCGAGTCAGTATCTGACTCATAGCGATCCTCATAGGGTTTTCAATGGCTGGCTGTTTTCGGGATTGCCTTGGGAGTAGATTGCCACGTCCTTCTCCCATTTTTGTGGTGTTGGGAATTGAACTCCGGGCCTCAGAAACTGCAGAGCAGCGCTCTACCAACTGAGCTAAATCCCAGCCCCCTCTTCCTTTAGCCTACCCAAAATCTCGCCAATCTCTCGCCAGCTCACCCTGCCCTGTTATCCAGCTGACAGCAGCACTGTCCTCTCTCCAGCCCTCCCTTGCCCAGGCCTGGGATGGAGGGGTCCTAGGGGTTCCCACGCTCTGGCCTGTGATCACTCCCCACTCTAGATACCAGGAATGATTAACTTGTGTATTGCCCTTGCATGCACCAGGTTCTGGCATTCCAAGTCCTTCTTTGGCGTCTATCAACTCATTTGACCTTAACTTCAGCCTAGGACGGGATGAGGAGGCAGTGATTATGAGGTTAGATTTGGCCCAGATTTCACTCAGTGAGTACACAGCAGGGTCAAGGATTTAAGCTCCATCAGTCCAGGGTCCAGGGTCCAAGGTGCCTAGCCACAACACCACCCCCGCCCCTCCTCAGCTTCTCACACCTCCACACCTCTGGCCTGAACTGCCCACCGGACATGTCCAGCCACCCACCTCCCGACTCCCCTGGCCTCCACAGACTCCTTAAACGAGCACACCCCAGCCGAAGCCACCCTGGTCCCCCAGACCTCCTCCTCACCTTCCCCCCCTCAGGTCTTTCCAGGTCCTGTCATCTGGGAGCAGAGACTGATTAAGCTCCGTGCTAAAAATAGGCCTCAAAGGTAACAAAACAGAGGCAGGTCTCACCTTCCTGGGCTGAAATTCAGGATGGCGGGGGATGGATACATGGAAGACAAATTTCCCACACACCAGGGGGTGGGTGTGTGGGATGGTTCTGGAAAGATTCTGGTGATGGGGAGTGGATGCAAATACAGATAAAACTAGTCTCCAGTGCGGGTCAGTGGCCTGGGGGGCTGGGGACTAATGGATCAAATAACCAATAACCAACTCATCAAAGAACCACATAAACTACCAGTGGGCGCGGTGGCGCACACCTGTCATTCCAGCGGCGCGGGAGGTGGGAGGCAGGAGGATGGCAAGTTGGAGACCAGAGGCAGTCTGCATAACTTAGCGAGACCCTGTCTCAAAAAGTAAAACAATGGGCTGGGGGTGCAGCTCAGTGGTCCAGCACTTGCAGAGCATGTGAGTGTGAGGCCCTGGGTTCAAACACCAGTACCACAAAAAACAAAAACAAACAAAAAAAAGAAAACCCATATAAACTTATGAGATGTAGCACATGAGCGAAGCAGTCAAAGCCGGTGTTTGGATGTGTTTGTGTGTTTGTGGTCTACTCGGCAGCAGGCACAGCAAGCTCAAGCTCTCTGGTACTCCTGAGAGCCCATCCACTGAACTGAGCTGATCTTCACGGAATGGTTCCTGACGCTGTGATGTGCTCTGAGATTTGATTTCCTATTTTATTTGAAAAACACTGCTTTGGTTTCCCTGTCTGCTTTGTTTCTCCTGGTGGTACTGTTCACCAGGTGTCAGAAACGCTCGCTTCCAAACCTGCTTATGCTTGTGTGTCTGTGGCTGTGATCAGGGGATGGAGTGCAATAAAACAGGGGGAGGAAAGGAGAGTTGTTTCTAGAAAACCAAGTTCAAAGTGCGGGAAAGACTCAATGAAGGAGAAGCACCGAGAGGCAGATCTCTCCAGCTGGAGTGCTTTGTCACAGCCTTCCCTCCGGAGCCGGTCTCGTGCCTGGCACATCACGGGCACCCATAAGAATAGCTCAGGCTTTTTTGAGTGCTCGCCACGTGTCAGACACTCGGCTAAGCGCATTTACTTTGCTCTCCCTTCATATTCGTGGCGGCTTGAGGACGTAGGTGATTCCTATTCTCATGACAGATGACAACACTTGAGATGCAGACTGTGAGCTACCTGTCCCAGACTGCACGGAAGGTCAGGGCTGGAATTTGGGTACCGGCTGTCGACTCCAAACCCTGCTCTCCTCACCCTTAGGTTGCACGCCTTCCTTAAGCGCCTGGAATGCACACACGCGCCGAGCCCTCTCTGCTCGCAGCTTTACGCCCTCTTGCCACTCAGAACGGTAACCGGCAGACCGAGTTAATGAAGAGCAGTCTCCATGGCAACGAGAGAAGGCGGAAGAAGTATCTTCTTCTGAATGGGAAGCCTTGCTTGGAGGAGGGCGGCTGGAGGGGGGAGGAGGCTCTGCCCAGGCACAGGGGGAGGGGGCTCTTAGGGGAGGGGCTTTCAGGTACAGGGGCTCCTGCTCCTTGAGAGGAGGAAGAGCCATCCAGCGGCTCCAAGTGGCATCTAGCAGCTCCATCCCCTCCTGGAAAGGGTGATGGAGAAGCGGCTGCAGGCCTGGCCTGCCTGGAGCTTCCTCTCCAACCAAAAAGCCCCCACAGGCTTCCTCCACGTCCTGGAGGTATCAGTCTGCTGGAAGTCATGGTAAACAGGATGTGCAGGATGCCTAGGCTGTGGGTGGCTGGAGGACAGGGGAGGGCGGAAGGGCACTGGGGACTTCACTTGGGCAGGAGGCCAGGGCAGCTCTCCTGGGTACATTTTAGCTGAGGATCTGGTGCCGCGGTCAGGAGGCTGGAGTACTGCACACTCCAGAACTGGACAAAGGCTGGGATGAACAGAGGGCAGGGCCGGGATCAGGCTGGGAGGCGGGGGACGGTGTGTAGAATATCTGGAGTTGGTGTGGCACCTTTGCTGAATTTGAAGAGTTGTTGTTGTTGTTAGGAGCTGTCCAGTCAGTATCCGACTCATAGCGACCCTGTGTACAACAGGGGAAACACTATTGTCAGTGCTTCTCTGCTGTTCATAGGGTTTTCAATGGCTGATTGATTTTTGGGAGTGGGTTGCCAGGTCCTTCTTCCAAGCCTACAGCACCTGGTGTTCCCAGGTGGTCTCCCATCCAGGTACTAACCAGGCCCAACCCTGCTTAGCTTCCGAGATCTGATGGGATCGGATGCCACAGGGCTACAGCTGCAGGCATGAATTTGAAGAGAGGAACGAGTTATTGGAGCACGTCCTTGAGGAGATGGGCTTGGGGGCACCGGGTTTCTGGGGATCAGTCTGGAGGCTCTGGCTTGAGCCCAGGCACAGCACAGGCCGTTAGGTCGCCCTCAGCAGTGGCCCCGCCCCCCTGGCGCCAGCATCCACACCCACTTCCTGTCGTGCCCTGTGGTTCTCCCAGCCACCCTGTGGGCCCAGTCCACCAGTCCTTCCTCCTAAACAGCCCTGCACGCCGCTGTGCCATTAGGGCCCTCTGTAAAGGGGAGCACACGGAATGCTGGGAGTTATAAGCACTGTGAGATGTTGTTGTCATTAGGTGCCATCAAGTCAGTGTCTGACTCATAGCGACCCTGCGTACAACAGGGGAAACACTATTGTCAGTGCTTCTCTGCTGTTCACAGGGTTTTCGATGGCCGATTGATTTTTGGGAGTGGGTTGCCGGGTCCTTCTCTCACTGTGAGAGGAGGCACCGTGAATTCAAAATGCCCCTCACAGAAACTCCACTATAATGAATCCTTACAAGACTTCCCCTCCCCCACACAACAGGCCCCAGGCCAGGGGTGACGGCTGCCAGGACCTCATGCAACCTCTGGCCCCTGCCCTGCCTCCCTCCCCACTAGATATTCATGGCGGTCCCTTTCATTTCCCTCCGAGGTTCTTCTGACGATCCGTTCTACTTCCTGTGTGTGCGTACCTGGGTGGCTGTGTGGCTGGAGAGGATGGGAGGGAAGAGGGAAGGCTGTTGATGAAGATCGAGGCAGCCCGGTGGGCCTGAGCACTCAGGGAGGGCCCCCAGGCGGCCCAGGTTGGCATCCTCTAAGCTGAGGGCTCCTCCTGGAAGTCAAGAATTTTAGGGGTGTTGATCTCTGGGTCCCACTGCACTGCCTCAGGCCCCTCAGCGTTCTGGAGAAGAGAAATTCAAGAGGGGTGGATTTTCCCCGTTCAGTGGGGGAACTGGAGTAGAGGCTCGGAAGCGCCCACTGTTACAGGTCAGTGGATACCAAGTGGACTTGGCCCTTTGGAGGAGCTCTGGGGGGCTCCCAGCCCAGTTCTGAAGTCTCCCTAAGGCTGGTCCGCTGTCCCTCCTCTCTGACAAGCGGGCATCTAGAGGGAGGGGCTCTGGGGACTCGTGGGGAGGAGCGTGAGAACTTGAACTGGCCACCAGGTGGCGCCAAACACCAAGTCTTCACATTAAATTGCCTTTAGACCCGGAGGGAGCTCTTTGACACCCTGAATAAGGTCTGCCTGGGTTCCGGGGCCCAGGCCCAGGCCCTCCAGAAGGTCAGGGACAGCCCCAATCCCCAGCCAGACCGTGCAGTGCAGGCGGGGGCTGAGTTCCCAGGACCCCTCACTTTTCCCCTAACCTGGCTTCTCGCTCCCTAAATTTTCCCCAAGCAAGAAACCTGTCCCCTCCCCTCTAGGACACCTCACAGGCTCCCAGGGCAGATCCTGGGGAGGGGGGAGGAGGAAGCAGGGAAGGGAACAGGGTGGCAGGGCACAAAGGTGGCAGAGCCCTGGCATGGGGCCCAAAGGGCTTAGAATTCAGGCCAGGGTCAGCAGCCCAGGACCAGGCAGGCAAAGGGGACACAGGCCTCCCCTCTTCTCCTTTGGGCTCTCCCAGGCCCCTCTCACCTGCCTTTTTTTTTTTTTTTTTTTTTTTTTGCGGTACTGGGGGTTGAACCCACAGCCTCGCACCTGCATGCTCTGCAAGTGCTGTACTACTGAGCTGCACCCTCAGCCCGTTTTTTAACTTTTTGAGACAGGGTCTCGCTAAGTTATGCAGACTGCCTCTGGTCTTGAACTTGCTATCCTCCTGCCTCCACTTCCCGAGCCGCTGGGATGACAGGTGTGCGTCACCAAGCCCGGCTCACCTGCCTTTTAAAAGAAAGCTTAACTGACGTCTTGGGGGTGTGTGTGGGAGGCACAAACCCAAAGCCAGACCCAGTCAGGGTGGGCACAGGTGGGGCCCCGGGTCCAGGTGGGAGGAGGCTGGCGGGTGAAAGGAGGGGCTGCCCGTGTGGCCCTGGGAGCACCCGCCCCACTTCACCCAGGCCCTCCCCGTGGGGCAAATCCCTGCCCTCAGCCGCCTAAGCGCCCCGCCCCCACCTCAGATGAGATTAGCGGAGCCTGGGCTGAAACTCGCTGTTGCTGTCCCCCCAAGCATGGACGCGGCTCTGCTCCTCGGCGTGGAGGGGGTCAAGAAGACCATCCTGCATGGAGGCGTGGGGGAGCTCCCCAACTTCATCACCGGCTCCCGTGTGAGTGCCTCCCTGCCACAGTCTCGCACTTTGCAAACCCCAGCCGGGTGGCCCTTCCTGGAATCATGGACCCTGGGTGTCTGCCGGGCTTGGAGTTGGTGCCATTCCCGGGGCCATTTTGGCAACTTGGCAGAAATAAATTTTAGTGTGGGCCGAGAGGAGGGGCTTAGGGAATGTTCTAGAGCCTCAAAAGTTGAGAGACCCCGGGCGCGGTGGCGCAGGCCTGTAGTCCCAGCACGGGACGATCCCAAATTGGACACCAGAGGCAGTCTGCGTAACTTAGGGAGACCCTGTCTCAAAAAAGTATAAAAAGATGGGCGGGGGGCACAGCTCAGTGGTCCAGCACTTGCAGAGCATGCAGGTGCCAGGCCCTGGGTTCAACCCTCAGTACCGCAAAAAAAAAAAAAAAAAAAAAAAAAAAAAAATTAAAAAAGGTTGAGAGACAAGGAGGGGTCATCCAGGGTCGTGGTGTTTGTCTCCATGTGTGGTGGCTTTCCCTGGGCAGATGCAAGTGTCCCTGACCATGTGGAGCTTGCTTAACCGAGGACTTCCTGGCATCGGAGCTGTGACAGGGGCCCCCGGGGCCTCAGGAGGGAATGGAGGTGGTGGGGGGCTCTGGGTTCTGAGGCAGCTGAGCTTACCAGGTGAGGGAGCTGAGCCCAGGAGACCGGCTGGAACTTGAGAGGAGGCTGAGAGCAGGCTCTGCTGTCTCGGTGACCAGGTGACCTTTCACTTCCGCACTGTGAAGTGTGACGAGGAGCGCACGGTGATCGACGACAGCAGGCAGGCGGGGCGGCCCATGCACATCGTCATCGGGAACATGTTCAAGCTCGAGGTGTGGGAGACGCTGCTGACCTCCATGCGCGTCCGGGAGGTGGCTGAGTTCTGGTGTGACACTGTCGTAAGTAGGCCCTGGTGGCCCCTTCCTGGGCCTGGGCATCCTTGGAAGTTGGAGTGAAAGATAAAAGGGAAAGCAAGGGAGTGGGGACCCGCCCAGCTCCTGTCCCTTCACTCAGTCAACCCAGGACAAGTTACTCCCTCTCACTGACCCTTCCCCTTTCTTCCTCAGTAAGATGAAGGAGCTAATATTTTAAATTCTTCTCACTCACAATCACAGTTCCCACGTTTCCATTGCCCCATGATTTAGCTTCATTTGTATCATATGCAAAGCAAACCCTGGGCTCATCGTAAATATGCAGACAGGCCCCACTGAGGAACAGGCCCTGAAGTGGCAGCTAGGGCCATGGCTGTCCCCGGGAACACAGGAGCCAGTGGCATGCCCAGCAGCAGAGAGAGCCTGCCAGGCCACAGCGCTCACTTTCTGTGATCCCGCGGGCTTTGGGCCACAGATCGCTCCTGATCTCCTCCCACTCCTGCCAACACTGCCATTTTTCATAGTGATGGCACATTATAAATTATCCTTATGACTTAGGCTCCTTGGTCTGTGGCCCAAACAGAAACCACAAGGCTCATAGACCATTAAGCGAACGCTTCTCATGGGAACTTTCGAGCATACACAAACATTGACAAAAAGTATAATGAACTTCTAAGTTTCCATCGCCCAGCCACCCTCAACCCAAGACCGATCTTCCTCCACCCACCCCCACGCACTTGCCTTCCTCATCCCACGCAATGAAAGGAAATTCCAGACATCACAACATTTCACCTGTGAACATTCAAGTGGGTATCTCTAAATTATGTTGTTGTGGTGGGTGCCATCGAGTCGGTCCAGCCTCATAGCAACCCTACGTACAACCGATCAAACGCTATTGTTAGTGCTTCTCTGCTATTCATAGGGTTTTCAATGGCGGATTGATTTTTGGGAGTGGGTTTCTGGGTCCTTCTCCCAAGCCTGTAGTATCTGGTCTTCCTAGGTGGTCTCCCATCCAAGTACTAACCAGGCTTAGCTTGTGAGATCTGATGGGATCAGACGCCACAGTGCTATGGCTGCAGGCCCTAAATTATGAGGTGATTTTAAAAACATAGCAACAATATTGCAATTTAGTCTTTAAAAAGCCCAATTATTCCTTTACTTTGTCTAACCTCTAGTCACTGTTAGGATTTCTCTGGTCAGTCCCTCACTTATTTTTTTATAAATGAATAAAGTTGGTTTGTTCAGTTAGGATCTTGACATGGATTTGTTGCAGGAACTGGGGTAGCTGCCCTTCAGTGGTAGAAGTCCCACATTTGAATTTTGCTGGTTGCTTCTCCATGGAATACCTATCTCGTAGTTTCCTATATTTTTGATAAATTGAAAGTTTTCTTTCTTACTTTCTTTTTCTCTCTTTTTCTTCTCTCTCTCTCTCTTTCTTTCTTTCAAAAGATATCACGGATGGTACTGTGCACTCCTCATTTGGAGGCACACCTCTGCCTCTCTTCCTGTGACATTAAGATTGGTTAGGGGGTTCAGGTGTTGACAGCCTGATCCATCTATTACAACTCCTCACTCTATTTTCACCATTGATGGTGGATATGCTAACCCATTGTTTCACTGGGGACCAATGACCTTTTGAAAGAGCATTTTGGGAGAGGGATAGTCCTTTTTGAGCTATGTTCTGCCTTTCATCAGCTAGGTGACCTGGGGAGGTCCTTTCTCCCTTCTTCCACTCTATTTCTTCATCTCTACATAAACAAAAGCCTAAGTTAAGGGTTGATATGAGGCAAATGAAGCTAAATCATGGGACAATTGAAATGTGGGGACTATGATTTTGAGTGAGAAGAACTTAAAATATTAGCTCTTTCATTTTACTAAGGAGGAAAGGGAAGGGTCAGTGAGAGAAAGTAACTTGTTCTGGGTTGAATGAGTTAAGGGACAGGAGCTGAGCGGGGACCCACTCCCCTCGCTCTTTGTCTGGTTGCAGTTCTTGTTAGTGTCTAGTACAGCTAGGCTGCAATGCCACCCTCTGCCACTAGGTGATCCCATCCCACACATTACTAGTTTCATGTCACTCAGTGAACATCAGTTGAGCACCTGTGCTTTGTCCTTCTGTTATTATTCATCTTGATTTTTCTAACTTTTAAACATGTTTTTTATCAAGACTTTTTAAAATTGGCTTATTCTGTGATTCAGTTAGTTTAAAATTATGTCTATCAGCTGCTTCTCATGAGAAGCTGCTGTGCTTGTTAAACCCATGCGTACCTCTAACTCAGGACAAGGCTTTGTCACCAACAAGAGCCTCCTCTCCCCAGGACGCATATTTGCTAACACAGAAGAGCTGCAGGCGTGGACGGCTGTCAGTAAATTCTTGATGAGCTGATTTGTTGTTTGCAAAACTACAAGCTGCTGTTGCTCCCACAATGTGGGCGCAGCTCGCTCTCCCTGTGGTGTCTGTCCTTTTGGCCAGGTCAGTCGTCACGAGTGCACCCCCCATCTCACAGGCTGGTGGCTTTTATACCCTAGTGATGGTAGACTTTCCCACCCTCTGGTCTCCTCCTTCCAGCTCATGACTGCCATGGTTACATGCACACACACACGCGCACACACACATGCAATTCCTGGAGTCATTTATCCATTTATCCTGCATTTATCCATTTATCCATTTATCCATTTATCCTGCATGCTCTGCAAGTGCTGGACCACTGAGCTGCGCCCCAGCCCATTTTTTTAACTTTTGGAGACAGGGTCTCACTAAGTTACGCAGACTGCCTCTGGTCTCGAAGTTGCGATCCTCCTGCCTCTGCCTCCCAAGCTGCTGGGATGACAGGCGTGCGCCACCGCGCCTGGCCACATTTTATCCATTTATCCACCCATCCATCCCCTCATCGGGCTGGGATTTAGCTCAGTTGGTAGAGCGCTGCGCTTGCAGTCTCTGAGGTCCCGAGTTCAATTTCCAGCACCGCAAAAATGGGAGAAGGACCTGGCAATCCACTCCCAAGGCAATCCCGAAACTGTCAGCCATTGAAAACCCTATGAGGGTCGTTATGAGTCGGATACTGACTCGACGGCACCTAACAACCACCTAACAACATCCCCTCATCTATCCATCCATCTACCCAGGCACCAATGCATTCATCCTTCCCTTCAACCATTGCTTGTTCATAATCTAGTCTCAATAGCTAAGCATCTGTCTATCCACCTGTCTGTCTCTCCATCCATCCATCCATGCATGTCTCTCCCCTCCCTTCCTTCCGTCCTTCCTGCCTTCCTTCCTTCCACCAATGTTCATTCATAATCTACCCATAACCAACCATCTATCTATCTGACTCTCCATGTATCCATCCATCCACCCACCCAGCCTCAATTCACAATTCGTCTGTCCTCTATTTGTGTAAATCCTGGGCACCTGCTCGGCCTGTTCTGGGTGTTAGGAACGAAGCAGGCAAAGGCTCCAACCCTCAGGGAGCTTCATTTCTGGAGGAGGAAGAGGCACCTAAGCCTTACACTGCTGGGCAGCCAGTGTCCCGATATAAATAAGCAAGGGCAGAGGGCTTTGGGGCCACAAAGAGGGGCAACGAATTGCTTTAGGGCCTTCTGGGGACTTCTTCAGGGAGGTGACATTGATCTGGGTCTTGAAGGATGAGTAGAAGTTTCCCAGGCCTAGAACGTGGGGGATGGGTAGCATCCTGGCCAGGAAATGTGAGGCAGCTTTGCGCATTACACCCTTGGCCCTTCTCTGAGGGGCGTCTCCACACGAGAACTGCGATTCTGGGCAGACTCAGGAACCAGTGCACAGTCGCCTCTAGCTGACAAAAGACTGAGAGGGGTCTGTGTTCTTCTGCAGTCGCTGTGCGCCACTCCCTGCCTGGCCCTCTGCCCGGACCGTCCCCACTGAGCTGCGGTGACAAATGCGGCTCCCTCTGCCCTCCCTTGCCCTAAGCCAGAGGGGCAGATCAGTGATGGTTCTGGGCTGCCTGCCTGCCTGCCTTTCTCTTTCTTTCCTTCTCCTTCCTTCTTTCCCTCCTTTTCCTTCCTTCCTTCCTATTTCCTTCCTTCCTTCTTTTTCCTTCCTTCCTTCCTTTTCTTTTTCTTTCCTTCCTTTTCCTTCCTTCCTTCTTTCCCCTTCCTTCCTTCCTTCCTTCCTTCCTCTTTCTTTCCTTCCCCTTCCTTCCTTCCTTTCTCTTTCCTTCCTTTTCCTTCCTTCCCTTCTTTTTCCTTCTTTCTCTTTCCTTCCTTTTCCTTTCTTCCTTCCTTCCTTTCCCTCCCTCCCTCCCTCCCTTCCTTCCTTCCTTCTTTCCTTCTTTCTTTCCTTCCTTGCTTTTAAATGTTTTTGGCAGTACTTGAGGGTTGAACCCAGGGCCTCGCACATACTTTGCAAGTGCTTTACCATTGGGCTGCTCCCCCAGCCCATTTTTTATCTTGGGTGGGGGTCTTGCTAAGTTACACAGCTGCCTCTGGCCTCAAACTTGAAATCCTCCTGCCTCTGCCTCCCGAGTCGCTGGGGTTACAGGTGTGCGCCATGGTGCCCACCTGGGTCCTGGGGGTTTCTGCCCTGAAATGCGTCCCTCCATCGTCCCCAGGGAGGACGCTGGGCTCCATGTGGGACTTTTTGCTGCTGCCAGGCTTGTGGGGCTGGGAACGTAGCTCGCACCCCACCAGGGGCGGGGGGCCTGGTGGGGCAGCTTCCCTTCCGCTCCTGGGCACCGCTGGCTGGCGGGAGGCCCGGGCTCACATGGCAGGACAAGCCAGGAATTGCAGGAGCGCTTGAAGTCTCCCCATATGGAACACTGGCAACCGTAAACCCACACCTAGAAAATTAACGCCCTCCAAGGACACAACAGCAGCCACCCGAGAGCCAGGTCGGGCTCCTTAGTCCAGGTTGCAGCCCCAGGCCTGGCCAGGCCTTGGAGCCCCAGGGAGTCAGAGGGGCTGGGCTCCCCCCGCCCCGGTGGACTGAGCGAGCCCAAGGCTGAAGCCGGCTTCGTTGAGTCCTGTGTGTGACCGTGGCCGTGGTCTGTGGCCTGGCAATCGAGGCCTCAGGGCAGGCATCATGCTGAGATTTGAACCTCCCTGCTTCCCTCCCTCCCTCTGTGGCGCAGCCAGGGAGACTCCAGACTCCTCTGTCCCCGATCTGCCCCTCCCTGGGTCCATCCCATGGGCCACTGGCGCTGACCATGGCCCTGGTACTGCCAGATGGCCAGTGTCATGAAGCCTTGGTCGAGGCTCTGCCCTGGGTCCCCCCACCCCTGCTGTTGCTGGGAGACCGCCAGGCACTGTGGAGGGAGGGCTGTGCTGCCCTCCCTGGTCCAGTCATAATCCCCTTGGGCTCCTGCCATCTGGCGCCTCTCACAAGGCAGCAGGGGCACTCGGGGCTAAGCTGGGCCTTGGGGGAGGGGTGACCTTCAGCGGGGCCCTGCCCTCTCTCGCTGCTGCATGTGGGGGCCTGAGCTGGGGAGGTAGGGAGCGGAGGCCCTGCCTGGACCTGGCCTGCTGGGCTCCGCTGCCTTTCACAGCCTCCTCCTGCCACACTGGCCACTGGCCCCCAGTGCCGCACTGTGCCAGCCCATCCCTGCCGCAGCCCAGCCCAGGACAGGGCGTCCAAAGGCCCTCAGGGCCAGAGAAGAGCAGGGAGCTGGGCCCTGCATTGTCCTCCCTGCAGCCAGGAAGCGGGGCTCAGGGTTTCCGTGGGGGAGACACGTGTCATATGGGCCACGTAGCTAGCAAGAGACAGCACAAGGCTCAGTGTGTAGCCTGGGAGACGGGAGTGTATCCTGCCCTGTCCCTGGCTAGCTGTGTGGCCTGAAGCAAGTTGCTTAGGCTCTCTGGTCTCCGGTTTCCTCATCTGTCACATGGTAATATTAGTAGTGCTCTCCCACATGCAAAGGAGCTGGCAGGTGTGTCGTGCTTTGCAGGGTCATCGACCGTGGTCATCACTGGTGGCTGTTGTGGGGTGGCAGAATTCTGCCGTGGGGAGCACATAGTGGGGTTTTCTGGGGCCCCGTCAGCTCTGAGCAGACGGCTAGATGCTGCCCTTCTGTGTCTCCCACAGCACACAGGGGTCTACCCCATCCTGTCCCGGAGCCTGCGGCAGGTGGCGGAGGGCAAGGACCCCACGGAGTGGCACGTGCACACCTGCGGGCTGGCCAACATGTTCGCCTACCACTCGCTGGGCTACGAGGACCTGGATGAACTGCAGAAGGAGCCACAGCCTCTGATCTTCGTGATTGAGCTCCTGCAGGTGGGGCGCGGGGGCGGGAGGGCAGGGCTCAGTCAGAGGGGCAGCAAGGCCACCCCAGCCCACCTGCTGCTGGACAGGGTCCTGCTTCTCTCAAGAGAACAAGAAAGTGTTTAAGAACCATAGGAAAACTGGCATGTGGGAAAAATAGAGTTCTCAGCCGGGCGCGGTGGCGCACGCCTGTCATCCCAGCGGCTGGGGAGGCGGAGGCAGGAGGATGGCAAGTTCGAGACCAGAGGCAGTCTGCATAACTTAGCAAGACCCTGTCTCAAAAAGTAAAAAGGTGGGCTGGGGGTGCAGCTCAGTGGTCCAGAACTTGCAGAACATGCAAGCGTGAGGCCCTGCGTTCAACCCCCAGTACCGCCAAAAAAAAAAAAAAAAAAAAAAAAAAAGTTCTCTGCTTTTTTTTTTTTTCCCCCCAAGGAAAAAGCCCATTTGGAACCAATTTTTTTAAAACATGACTCATTTTCATTTTGGAAGCATTTCTCGTCTATTGATTTTCTATTTTCGTTTTTGTTTTCAAAGGTTTACCATTATAGCCTTTGCCTTGGTCCCTGTGGTTTGTGGGTTCAGAATTGGTTCTCAAACAGTGGGAGAGGCTGCACGGAGCTGTCCCCATGCCAGACCCCAGAGTGACCGGCAGCTCATATTTGAGGGGTGGTGGGAGATAGCCAGGGTCAGAGTCAAAGCCTGGTTTGTTGTTGTTGTTAGGTGCCGTCAAGTCGGTATCGGACTCATAGTGACCCTCATAGGGTTTTCAATGGCTGACAGTTTCGGGATTGCCTTGGGAGTGGATTGCCAGGTCCTTCTCCCAAAGCCTGGTTAGGACTCAGTTTATGACCAGGGCTGAGCTCGGTCTGAGGGCTACGTGGACAAACAAAAATAAAAGAGTGGCGTCAACCAAGTGTCTTTAGAGATACAGTTGTGCGGCCTGTGCACCGCATCAAGGCACCCTCTCTAAAGGTGCTCATCAGGGAATCGCAATGTCTGCATTTCTCTTTTTTCTTTGTATTATTGGGGGGGCTGAACCCACAGTGTTGAATACACTCTACCAGTATGCTGCGCCCCCAGCCCATTTTGTACCTTTTATTTTGAGGCAGGATCTTGCTAAATTCCGCAGGCTGCCTCTGGCCTCGAACTTTCCATCCTCCTGCCTCTGGCTCCCAAGTCCCTGGGGTCACCGGAGTTCATTACCGCGCCTGGCTCACGTTTGTATTCTCGTAATGACGATTTTCCAGCAGATGGCAATGAAGTGTCTTTTCCTAATGTAATGAGCGCTTTCGACAATTTTCTGGATGTTGGCAGTGAAGTGTCTCCACAGGAGGGTCCCTTCCCTACTTGGCACCAACGCTCTGACTTGGGGCAGGGCTTGGGCCTTGTCCTTTCCCCTGTTCGTATGACCAGCAAACTGAGTCCTCGGTGGAGCCTCCCCCCAGGCCCCTGTGGGAAATGCAGAGCTGGCTTCAGCGCGCTGGGCCGGGCCCCCTTGCCTGGTGCTCGCCTTGCTAACTGGGAGCCTTGGGCCAGGTGGAGGCCCCGAGCGAGTACCAGAGGGAGACGTGGAACCTGAACAACGAGGAGAGGATGCAGGCGGTGCCCATCCTCCACGGCGAAGGAAACCGGCTCTTCAAGCTGGGCCGCTTCGAGGAGGCCTCTGCCAAGTACCAGGAGGCCATCATCTGCCTGAGGAACCTGCAGACCAAGGTGGAGGCTGTCTGGGGCCCGGGGCGGGGCTCTCTAGGGGCTGGGACTG
>VMDO01014564.1:0-54119 GCA_007922755.1 Pedetes capensis | reverse complement strand
ATGCTTATCAAATTGCATATATGAAAATTGTCACAACGAAAAGCATGTCAAAATGAATCACATTATGATGTACATTAAAAATTTCTAATAAAAAAAGAAATACTATATAAATATCATGAATGAACTTACTTGGAGTAAACTCATGTAATAAACATGAAATATCAGCGTCAAAAAATCTCAAACTGTGGCCATCTGCCTAAATCATAGTGGAGAATGACTGGTGGTACTTTCTGAGCCATCATCCTGAGGATTGTGTTTTGGGTACCACCTTTATTTTAGATACTATCTTTGGTTCTTCCATTGTTTGTATCATGATCTCATCTATGCACTGTGGTAGTCTGCAATAGGTGCTGGTTTGTGAAGACAAGAAGGCAATATATAGGAGAGCAGCTTTGTGAGGGCTATTTCTATCCCTTTTAAAGGCTTTTCCTTTACAATTACAGCAAGGCCTCCTGGGCCAAATCCAACCAATGTCTACTTTTGCAACTAAACGTTTACTGGAAGACAGCAATGTGTGTTCATGTATCTACTGCTCATGGCTGCTTTCACATTAGAATGGCAGACTTGAGAGAAACCATGCAGTCCTCACAGACTACAACACTAAACATGGATGAAGTTTGTAGGCCCAGAGCTACAGGATTGTTTCTGGTTTCAGTCATAGTTTCTGGTTCTTATCAGAACTGAGATTTCAGAATCCTCTATATGGCAGAGGAGCCATATAGTCTATCTTCTAGGGGTGATAGGATGGCAGTACCCTGAGGTAGCCTGTTGAAGTATGCATGTAAAAAGAGTTAGGGGCTGAAAATAAAAGTGAATATGCAACTATAGCTGGTGTGGTCAGATAATGCTTCCACAGGGGCTCTCTGCAAAGACACGGGTAACAAAAGCCTAGAGTTTCTCTCAGTGAAAATAAAGAATATTCAGAGTATGTTCAAATTGAGGAATATAAATGCATTATTCTAGATCAAATATAATAGATATCCTGAGATATTGTATCCAACTCTTGTTATTGGAGGGGGGTACATTTAGGTCCATTCTTTTTCCAATGACTGAGCTAATTAACTTCCTTCTTGAAGACATATTCTTCCTTGACTCCTAAGAGCAATATTCACTTTAGACAGAAGGAATTAAAGGAGACCTAACCTTATGTTGCCACTGAAAACTCTATCAATAGCAGAGAAGCACTGATGATAGTGTTTTGCCTGTTGTACTTAGGGTAGCTATGAGTCGGATATGCCTGCAACCTTAGCTCTGTGGCATCTGATCCTGTCAGATCTCAGAAGCTAAGCAAGGTTGGGCCTGGTTAGTACTTTGATGGGAGACCGCCTGGGAACACCAGGTGCTATAGGCTTGGGAGAAGGACCCGGCAGCCCACTCCCAAAAAACAATCAGCCATTGAAAACCCTATAAACAGCAGAGAAGCACTAACAATAGTGTTTCCCCTGTTGTATGCGGGGTCACTGTGAGTCAGATACCAAATCAACAGCACATAACAACAACAACAACAACAACAACAACAACAGCAACGAGTTGGATGCCAACTCAACAGTACCCAACAACAACCACCACCACCTTATGTTTAGAAACTGATTATCAAATCATCCTGAAAGACTTCTTTATGCTTAGTCCCCAAATCTTGTTTTACTTGAGAATCTCTGTAACATAGTATTGAAGGGATTCTTGAGCTACACTGAATTGAATCCTGAAATCTGCCACTTACTAGCTGTGCAGCAATAACTAAGTTTCATCATCTCCCTATGTCCCCATTTCTTCATCTGGAAATCAGAAGTGATACTGCTATACCTATCTCAGAGTGTTGTTTGAGAATTAAATCAGTTAATATATTCCAAACAATTGGAGAAGTGCATGGCAATTGTACATTCTATATATTCTTATTTCTTCAGTATCCTCCTCTTTCCCACTAAGTTAGTGTCCCTCTTTCTTAATACTTATGAGATATAATTTGCATACACAAATTTACTCATTTTCAGTGTATTGTTCCTTGAGCTTTAGAGCAGTTAGTTGTGCAACCTTATCTCCACAATCTAGTTTAGATCACTTACATTTGCTCCCTAACATCCCTTTGTATGCATTGTGCTCCTCTTTCTGAAACCTACTTGCTAATGCAAGGGATTTCCCTTGTTTTTCCCAGAATGCTCCCTCCTTTACTTTCTAAGGTGCAGTTTCTTCCTTTGAGGCTTTGTGACCTAAGTTTGGAACTCTAAAACAGGCAGCCCATTTGTCCATATCTGAATTTTCCAATCACCTCTCTTTCTAATGGATTTCCCACATGCCACTCTCCAGTTTAGATGCTGCAGTCTACAACCTGAATTACAGAAGGTTTGTCTTCAGTGTTGACTGCTGGCTTGGCTGGCTGGCTCAGTCATGCTACAGTTGTGCAAACCTGTGACTGCCACAGAAATGCACAACTCAAAGCTTAACAACTTTACCTGAGAATCATAAACTGTGATTGGTTCTTAGTTGCCACTTATCTCCTACTTATACTAGAAGCTGGAAAGAAATAAATGCTATGAAGAATTTTAAACTGGCTGGACAGATTGATTTTTGAAACATTTCAAAATAAGGAAAGGAGGTGAGTATTCTAAACATAAATCAAAACCAAAAATACATTGATATAAAAATCAATCATAAAATCAGAATAAAAATGTTATCTCAATGAGTTTAGAATCTTCATTAAAATCATAGGAGTTGAAATAGTAAAAGCATTTAAAATATGTTTGTATTAGATAACAGCATATATTTGAGATTCCCCTTTCCTTCTCTCTTATTCCATTATCTACTCCCAAGTTGTTAGCACTATTAATAGTTTTTGTGTGTATTTATTTTTCAAATGTCCTTAAATTATTAATGTAACAATTGTTACACGCAAAAGATATTTTGTGAAATGATTTGAGTTTACCATTTAGATGTCATTTCTCACTAATAAAAACTGGTTTAATTTTGCAGTAAACTATTATATGATACAATTCCAAATGCATTTCACTTCAACCTTTCAAATAAATGCAAGGCAAACAAGAAAACAGTTCAATAAGTAAAGTGATTTGTTAGGATAGTACAGGAAACAACTGTGGTTCCGAGCTGTCATTAGTATTCCCATGTTAAATGCATGACTTCTGTTGTCACAAGATCCTTACACCACCATGTGTCAACTCCAATGTGGGAAAACAGGATACATTTTGGTGGTTGTTTTTCTATGTGTTTCCTGTATGACAAAAACTATTATAACCTAAGACTAGAAGGGAACCTCTAGAGATGATCAAGTATATACTTGAAAAAATTAAGATGATCTATAAGGAAAATGTGGTGGAGACTCCAGAGAATGAAGCAACCTTCCCAGAGCCACAGAGTAAACTGGGGAAGGTCAAAGCTGAAAGTCAAAGACACATGTTGTCCAAACTCTTTTCACTACTTTATGTTACCTAAATATTCCTAAGAGCTTCATGGAAGCCAAGGAGGTCTGATTCTTATCAAACACTGAACTTTTCTTTAGAAGTCATTATCCAAATAGATTCAGACACTTAACATAATGATGTTAACAAGTATAGTTAAAGAATTAGAATTATCTCAACACTTTATGTTTAGAGAATCGAAGAATGTTGGGTTATTGAAACCTATGCATTTTTCCACGAAGTGTAAGTTACATCTAATGCTCAATATTTCCTGTGAATTTAAATGTAATTAGTTTGGCATATAATATTCATATAAACACACAGAACAACATCTTTTTAGGTAACTGAGCTAAGTTAGGATATAGTGAATCCATTAATAAGCTGATAGGTCTTAAATAGAGGACTGTTCCATGTTGATAATATATAAAAAAGCGTTTTGGGCTGGGATTTAGCTCACTTGGTATAGCACTGTGCTGCAGTCTCTGAGGTCCCGAGTTCAATTCCCAGCACAACAAAAATGGGAGAAGGGCCTGGCAATCCACTCCCAAGGCAATCCCGAAACAGCCATTGAAAACTGTATGAGGGTCACTATGAGTCGGATACCAACTCAAGGGCACCTAACATCAACAACAAAAAAGCATTTTATATGAAATTATATGCTAAATGCTCTTATATTTTCTACCTTAGTTATGATTAATGGACAAATGTCAAAGTCACATGTGCCAAGAGAAGATTGTTCTTTCACATGATCATTATTATGAGGAAATGTCCATTATATAATTATTGTGGGCAAAATAAGGAAAAAGCATAGCAATTGCTTCATCTTTGAGCATGCTTTACTTATAATATTATTTTATAAAGTAATAAAAAGGGATATACATCCCTATACCCACACTGTCTTGAGTTATATAAAATATTGAATGCTAACTTTAGCTGGACAGATATTACAGGTTCTGAGACTTTTATCTTCGTTAGCTTGATTTTCACTAGAAAACATTTCAAAGTCCCCTCAATGATACTGTGCAGGACAAATAAACTTATCAATCATCCTTTGAAAACATTTATTATTAACTCTAGTATACTAGATAGAGTATACCATTAAGTTAACATATATACCACTGTTCTCTGAGCATATGGTAACATTCAGTAACTCGTTAACAAAATTGTATGTGGAATGGAGGAAAAGTAAACAAAAACAATGAATATCTTTTACTACTGGTGTGTCATCAATGGTGTGTCAATTCAAATTTTGAAGAAAAATTATCACAGTAGGCACTTAAAAATATCTGATTATAAAATGAATACATCTTGCCATAGGCATTTCCTTTGTTCAAATGAGCAAATAAATATAAAATATTCATTATTGTATGATATATTTTTTAGTTTTTTCTCTAAATTTCATATTTTTACATATTTTTCTAGTCAATTTTTCTGGGAAATTTAAGTTGTAACCTTAAATCTGATCTTATACAATATGAGTGAAAATGATATTTTAATGAAAACCAAGTCAAAATCTTTGGAAAGCCTTTAAAAAGCTGAGTTGCCACAGAATATTGGCTTTGAAATGGACAATATAAATGAAGATTGAGAAACATAAAATCTAAGTGACATCTACCTTGAGATTACTGCATAACTGCCTTTTTGGTTTCAATGAACAGTTAAAATCTGAAATATGTAACCAGAGAAAAAAAATTAAAGAATTGCTTCAGGATAAAAAGAGTAGACTCTAAGCAGTAGATTTCCCTCAAAGACTAGGATCCCACATCAGGAAAGGAATATTCACATATTCTGTTTGTGAACTTTTAACAAAATGGTTATTTATTTTTCAGTGTTTGGCTGCTTTTAATTATCAAATGATTAAGGCCTTCAACTGTGGTTCTTAATAGAGGGCTATTTCGCTCCACGACAGATATCTGGGTAATGTCTAGAGATCATTTTGTATGTTATTACAAGGGTGTGGGGAGCTACTGGCCTCTAGTGGGTAGAGGCCAAGGATGCTGCTAAACATCCTATACGACATAGGATACCACCACAGTGAAGAATTAGATAACCCAAAAAGTAAATAATGCTGCTTCAGAGAACTTTCCAATAATCTAACTCTATCAATAATAAAAAATAAATAAAACAGGACTTAAAAGCTTAATCATCCATTGCTTAATGTTCTAACAACAATAATAACTATGGGGGTGACACAATTGCTTCTTACTTTCACACAGGTTATTATTTGATCTCAACAACAAATGCAGAAGTAGGCAATGTAGGTACATAACTTTAGTGTGCAAGGCACACAGGTTCAGAGGTTAAAGCATATGAACAAGGTTACTTGGGGGAAAGACTAAAACAATCAGTTTTAATCTCTTACTATTGTTCTTTTCACTATACAACTCTGTATCACTGAATTGAAGCATTACACATTTATACGGAACATCTGAAAAAATAATATAATTCAATATAAAAAGAGTAAAGGATAGGAAAAAACTATTTATAGACAAGGGGAAGTGGTAAAAAAAACATCCTTTTCTATCACCTTTGATATATACGTTGCTAATGCAAGAAGTAATCGAGCTATTTTGTGCTATTTAAACAAAATACAATTGTTCATCCACATCTAGAATAATTACCTTGTTCAAAAGTAAACTACATGTTCTACTTTGTTTTAAAATATAGAAACTTTATCATCTTCTAAACTTCCAGGTGGAATTGCTAGTCTGTACCCAGTGAGCTCTCATTATCATTTAGATGTTGTTGTTGTTGTTAGGTGCCTTCCAGTTGGTATCTGACTCATAGTGACCCTCATAGGGTTTTCAATGGCTGAGTGCTTTGGGATTGCCTTGGGAGTGGATTGCCAGGCCCTTCTCCCATTTTTGCAGTGCTGGGAATTGAACTCCGAGCCTCAGAGACCGCAGCACAGCACTCTACCCACTGAGCTAAATCCCAGCCCATCATTTGGATAGATATCCTAATTACTCTCTTATGAAAGTTGTGCAAAAGCTTCACTTTAAAAGCCTCTGACAGGCTTTGCATAAATATACTTCCTTCCCTGGAAGACACTTTAACAAGATACTCCTTATGACCATAGGAAGATAGTTGACAAAGACAATCAGGGTGAGGCCTTTGGCTCATGTAATTTTCACATAACCTTTACTAAAAAGAGCCAGAGTAAAGATGCCAAAGGATGCCATAAAGGTTCTGAAGAGCTAACTACAAAAGAACATTAAAACAGTAACAACAAAAACATGTGAGATGCTCCCACAAATGCAGAGGGGAAATAAAGGTCAGGTTACTGGTTTAAAATGTGATGATATACTAAATATTGTCTTTCCACATGAAAAAGAAACACTTTAAAACATGTAGTGTCCTAGCTAAATTAAAATTTAAAGCTCCAAATTCTGACTTCCAGACCACTTAGAATACGACAAAAAGTAAAAGACCTGACAATCTTTCATCAGTTTCAAGCCTTTGTCACTGACTCTAGACTGTGTTTCTTTGCCATAACAAAGAATGGTCTCTTTGGTTGTTGAACATTTTTGTACTTCCCACTCCTGGCTAACTGGGTTTAGTCCACAATTTGTATTAATTTTGATTATTATCTATTTAGTATATCTTGTAAGATATCATAATTAAACTCATTTTGTGAGCTATTCTGGTGCAGAAAAGGCTCGCAGACATATCCCTACTATTAATGTACGGACATGACCCAACAGGCATGAAGTCAGGAATGAAGGACCAGAGGTCGTGTCCCAATAAGAAATTTTGCAGCAGTGCCAATACTGGAAGTTTCGTGGTAGTAGAGGAGAAATAAGATTTAAAAGGTACAGAAGATGTTAGCTTGTGGGAAATATATTCAAATCTTATTGTTCATATACGAAGGAACCTTAATGGAGGTGTTCCTAAATATAAAGACAATCCTAAAAAATCATATCACATAACAGTAATGAATTATAAAGATAAAAGAAGTCATCCTATACTATCAATAAAAAACAAAATTTGATTATTCCAGAATAAAGCAAACACTACTCTCTCTTTAGAAAATATTACAAAATTCTTAGCCTATGAGATGATAAGGGCTGGGATTTAGCTCAGTTGGTACAGCACTGCGCTGCAGTCTCTGAGGTCCCGAGTTCAAGTTCCAGCACCACAAAAATGGGAGAAGGACCTGGCAACCCACTCCCAAGGCAATCCCGAAACAGTCAGCCATTGCAAACCCTATGAGGATCGCTATGAGTTGGATACCGACTCAACGGCACCTAACAACAACAATGAGATGATCAATGATAGAAAGGGATTATAAAGGTTGTCAGGAACACAGTTAATATAAACATTATGTGACTTTTCTGGATTTTCATGATAAGTATAGTATTTGTCAAACTTTTTAATTCTGCAATTTGCTGTAATTCCTCATTCTTAAATATTAATTTGTAGCCTAATAGTATATTCTAATTATGAATTATTTTTCTTAAAGAGAGTCTTTAAAATTTACAAGTGTTACGCTCACAAAATCTGAATCCACCATTGTAAATGTAACAATAGGGAAGCTTATTAGAGTTGAAGAAATACAATATTGCATAGCTATGACCATACAAAAAATAGAGCCTGAAAGGGAAATAGTGATATTTTCCCCGTATTATTTTTTGCCAACTTCAAAATAGTCAGAAATTTAAACTCATTTGCCCATGGCTTCAATAGAAACAAATAAAATAAACACTCATATATAGGCATAACATGTAAAGATATGTTGGTGTAAAATATTGGCCTTTTATAAATTACTAAGGAGATCTCTTTTACATGCCATTATGCAAGTTGCCTATGCATTTCCCTAAATAGTGGGAACAAATTCACTGCATGTACTTAAACATGTCCAAAAAATCTGTGATAGACGTTTCATTAAAATTTCTTTGATGTATTATTTTATAGTAATATTTTAGAACTTTCTTTTTGCTTGCTATTTTGTTATTGCTAACTTAGAAGTAATTATTTCATGGGCAGTGACTCTGACAGGAGGAAGAAAACCAAAAGCTTTGGGAAAAATAAAAGAAAATTTCAGTAATAAAGGCACACATTGTGCAAAGCTAAGTAGAAACACATCCTTCAGATGAATATAACTTCTTAACAATGTTACTAAGGAGGACTTATTCTCATAAATGCTCATTATAGTAATCCTTTGAACTTAAATTTTTAATTAACTTTGAAATCCACAATGTAAATTTGAAATATGTTGTCTTTAGAAATCATGTTCCAGTTAAGAATAAACTAAAATCTAATAAAAAGATTCTCTTTCAAGATAATTTATTTAGTGATTCTAAGTCCATTTCAATAGATGATCATTACTTTGGAAAAAAAACAGCTTGGGTTGCAATTTTTAAATGTGTGTGTGGTTTCTTAAATGTATTTCATACACAATAGATGTGAAGCCAACAAAAAATACTAAATTATTTGTTCATGAAATCCAGCATACACAAAATGTTTTCTTTATTACAATTTCCATTTTGAAAGTTTGTCCCTGTATTGTATATTTATAGTAATAATATTGAGAATAAAAACTGATCAAGATTAATAAAGAGCTACACAAATTAAGAACATCAAGGTGTTAGGTTCTATGATGGTTCAAAAGAAGTGCCAACTATATTAGACATAATGTCTTTCCAAAACTCTAAAAAATTTATTATTAAAATAATCTAGATTATGCTCTTCAAAAAAATCCCTCTTACAAAATTCATAGCTATATTTTCACAGTAACCTGTGGGATTTCTAGTTCCCATGTGATTTCATCTAAAATATTCAATTTAGCAAAGGAGGAAACACTCATCTAGATTCTAGACACTGATGCATATACATCCCTCTTTACTGTCAATGTAATTATGATTGTTTTACTAATTTATCAACAGAAGAAATGGCAATGCTTTAAAAAAGCAGCATTAATACATATCTTGATTGTGACTGGCAGTGTTAATTACGTGGAGGTTTTATCCTGTCAGCAGTTTCAAGACAATTATCCTTAGGTCTATATTCCAGAAACACTCCATATGTATGTGCATACGCGCAGACACACACACACACATACACACACACACACACACACACACACTTTGTGCACCAGCAAACTGGAAGAAATAGACTAATGAGAAGGAAAAATACAAGAAGAAGATAGAACACAGAACTGGGGGTTATCTCAGCTCCTGTTTCAGCTCCTCTTCTCATGAGTAGCTTTGGATTCTTGGTGAAGCCACTTACCATGTTAGGAGAATGAACTGGATGTTAAGTATGGTCTGTTCAACATGCAAACTTATTTTTACATAGGTGGTAAAAACAACTGTGTAAAACTAATTTTAATATACACATTTTTAAGTTGAGATCTAAAATGTTTCTCCATTAGCACTGCTATGAAAATAAACACAAAACTTGGAAATGAAGCAAAACAAAAAGTAGCATGTTGTTTCAACATATTTGTTGTTGTTAGGTGCCATTGAGTTGTGTCCAACTCATAGGGACGCTCAGGGTTTTATCTCCCATCCAAGGACTGGCCAGGCCGGCTCTGTTTAGTTTCCGAGATCAGGCAGGATCAGATGCCAGGCAGCTATGGCTGCAGATGTTTTGACATAGAGCAGGGGATTATTTACCCTTATAACCCTTGTGTGGCTCACACAAGGGTTATTTAATGATCTAGAAGAATATGCTTATGTATGACTTGAAATTAATTAAAGTCCCAAACTTTGTGAGGTTATATGTTAATTTTCTCTCCAAAAGAAATGAAAACACTAAAGCTTAAGCTTCCATTGTTCTATTAAACAATATTAACTGGTTTTTCTCTAATCAACTGTCATTTCTGGTTGGCTATGGAACTCATTGGGAGAAGGACCTGGCAATCCCCTCCCATAAATCAATCTGCCATTGAAAACCCTATGAATAGCAGAGAAGCACTGACAATAGTGTTTCCCCTGTTGTACAGAGGGTCACTATGAGTTGGATACCGACTCGACAGCACCTAACAACAACAACAACAGAACTCATGCTCCTCTAATTTTCCTTGAAAACAGCTTTGCCATCTTCCTCATGCCTTATTAATGAGTTAAATAAATTCAAACATCTTCATTCTGTATTTGTACAACCATTATTATGTTTAAAGCTTTTTCACATTATTTTCTGATAGATATGGATTTTTCCACTGTGATGCCCAAGAGCATCGGCCAGATTACCTGCTAGAAATATTTATAGAAACAATAACAAACTTTTTCCTTGGTCACAGGAATTAATCTCAAACAACAGAATTTAAAGAACTTTACCATCAAGCCAGGTGGGGTGGTATACGCCTGTAATCCCAGCAAGTTGGGAGGCAGAGGCAGGAGGATCACAAGTTTGAGACCATAAGCAGTCTATGTAATTTAGTGAGACCCTGTTTCAAAAAAGTAAAATGAAATGGGCTGGACGTGCAGCTCAGTGGTCCAGCACTAGCAAAGCAGGCAAGCAGGAGGCCCTGGGTTCAACCCCAAGTACCGCAAAAAAAAAAAAAAAAAAAAAGAACTTTACCATCAATGCTTCTATTTTTCTCTTACCCTGACTTTGTCTTCATTCTTGTTTTCAATATTCGGTCTATTTGTTCGGTTCTTGTTCTGATGTGCACATGGCAAATAAGTAATTCTCCAACTGTGTCAGCAGTGATATGGAATCCTGTTGCCATCTGGTTATCTCTACTCTTCTTTTGTCTCTTTGTGAGAGACAACAGAAATCATATTTTGTCAGTCTCTTGCACTGATTTGTTTGTGCAAGAACACATCGCACTCATGAAAAATGGAACAAAAATTTCTGATCTAAACCAGCGAGTTTCTATGTTTGTTTACTCTTTACCCATGGCTGAGGATGAAGAATTGAAGCTGAAAACTCTGTTTGTGTGGGCATCAAATTTTGAAAGAGCTTCATCTCTTACTGTAAGTTTAAAATGTTTAAAATGTACAGGTAAGTAATGATAATGTCTTAAATTCATTGTTATGATTGCAGTATAGGGATTAATAACCATATTTATTCCAATACTCCCAGAATTCCAAGAGAATAAAGTTACTTCCAAAATTCAGATGTGCTAATATTTTAAGGAAAAAAAGAGCATCTTTGAGAATCTGCAAGCTAGGATATATTTATATAATAATATGAATCCAACTTTGAGTAACTGAGGTTAATCACTGGATCATTTGGTAATGTTAGTTTGAAAAAATTACACATCTTTCTTTGATTAAGTATAATTCAAGGTTACTCTTTTTATCATCTTGTTTTACAAAATTTGGTTCTGTGTTCTCATGAAGACGGTAATTTATTTGAACTTTCAAACTTCTCAGAAAGGTCTCTTGCTAACATTCCTCTAACATAATGTCTATTGTTATTGTTAGGTGCTCTCAAGTCAGTCTGACTCATAGTGACCCTATGTACAACAAGGAAACACTATTGTCAGTGTTCCTCTGCTATTCATAGGGTTTTCAATGACAGATTGACTTCTGGGAGTGGGTTGCTGGGCCCGTCTCCCAAGCCTACAGTATCTGGTGTTCTCAGGCTGTCTCCCACCCAAGTACTAACCAAGCCCAACCCTGCTTAGTTTCCAAGATCTGATGGGATCAGATGCCACAGTGCTATGGCTGCAGGCAACATAATATCTAGCTAGGATTGTGAAAAATGCAAAGTTATGTGTTCAACCAAAACCTTTCTATATCGATAATAATAATTATCTGTAGTTTACCATATTAAATATAATTGAGTAGAATTAATGGATCTTTAGATAACTGATGGATTTATAAGTAAAATCCAGTATTGACAAACTGATCACCAATCTATCAAAACTATAGATGTATCTTTTGTTGTTGCTGTTGTTAGGTGCCATCGAGTTGGTATCCGACTCATAAGTGACCCTGTGCTCAATAGGCAAAACACTACTGTTAGTGCTTCTCTGCTGTTCACGGGGTTTTCAATGGCAGATTGACTTTTGGGATTGGGTTGCTGGGACCATCTCCCAAGCCTACAGCACCTGGTGTTTCCAAGTGGTCTCCCACTGAAGTACTAATCAGGCCCCACTCTGCTTAGCTTCTGAGATCTAACAGGATTGGATACCACAGGGCTACAGCTGCAGGCTGGATGTATCTTCAGGTCATCATAATGTACATTCTGTATTCATTTTTCCCATATTAAGAAAATGTAAAGTCACTGTGTGTGATTTTAGGAGACTGTGATGGCATTTATGAACTTTGCATGCCTGGTATGAAGGTGGATGATAGACATATCTCAAATACCTATCTCTTAGCTCTCTCTGTTTAAGTTAATATGGGTCATTAAGACTTTGTATATGCAGTAGAGACATAAAAGTTCAACTGTATAAGCAAGTTATAGAATCTGCTCTTTGCTTATCAAGGGAAATTTTAAAGAAGAAAGCAGTTTTCAGTGTCCAGTTAATTCACAACATGAAAAAGTACAATGAAAGATAAAATTTGAGTGTATATAAACTGTAAGTACTGAAGGAAGTAACCTTTATTTGACTTCGTTTAATAATACCAGCAAATAATGAGCCTAAAAAGCAGTAACGTGTTAAATTTTGCCAAGTAGATAGATTTATTAATAAAATAAGACAAAAGGGAGCCTATAAATCCTTTGCTACCATATATCACATTAATGAAAAATGGGATACGTTTCAATCACTATTAAAATGATAAATTGGTCCTAGAACATTCAGGCTGTCCTGAGCAAAGGTTAACAAAAAGTTATTTTTTTAATCTTTTGTGCAATAAAATCAGATAACAGGGATTTGGTTTACCAGAATAAGTTCCTATGCTTTGAGCTTCCTTTGGTAGGTATTTGGTTCTGAAAGATCTACAGTACCTTACAATTACATTACTTCCGTGTTTATTTAGAAATTTGCATTTTGATTATTGAGTAGCCAAGTTATTGTTTGTCAGGCATTTTGATTCTATCTTAATCACCCAAATCTCCTATAATAATCCTTTTGATTTTGCTTTCCTAGGTCACATATTAAGTGTAGGTGAGAAGAAAAGATTTTACTTAGAGCATCCCAGCATAGCACCTAAACACTTCTAACTGCAAATTTTACTCTCAACAAAAGCCGGAAAGGAGGAGTCCTAGTAAGCCAATGTGTGACTTAGCCTCCTGCTTGGTGTCTGGGAGATTGTTACAGCCTAGAAAGATGTACCGTGGTACAATCTGGGATATGTGATGGCTATCCTTTTCTTTTCTAAAGTAATTATGAAAGCATACATGTGCAAGTTTAGTATTTGGAATTTAGTCCCTTAAAATTATCTATGCAGTCAAGTTCTAAACTATATTTAAACTTCAGTTTGAAAGACCATTGATCCCTAAAATTCCATTCTGAATATTCAAATGTTTCTCTGAAGTCCAAGGCTTTCATGTGGCAAGGGAAACTAAAAAGCCAGTATAATATCAATATGGATAAGTCACCAGTAAAGGTTTGATACTAAATAAGGAAGCCTCTTTCCCAGCCTGTCAATTGGCTATCAGGAGTATTACACAAATCAATTAAGAATTGAAATGAATGGAAGGCTTAGACAGTTATTGTTAAATGCAAAATGCATAAAATAATTTTCTATTACCTTCCTAAAATAATTTTAAGAATGGCTTAGCATTCATGAAAAAAAAAGAAGAAGAAACCATCTATCAGGACATTTTATAGCACAATATTTTTGCAAACAAAAAAATCCAAAGTCTGGAAAATCACTTTTTATTCAAGTTTCTTAAAAATCTATCCATAATTGGATTTATGGAATCATTTCTATGATTCAACTATTAAAATGATCATACCAGTGGATAGGAATATATTTTGCCTGTCTATATAGATGCTATATACACTAAAAGAGAAGACTTCACTTTACTCAAGTCATTTTATTGTCTATTCTTCAGGATTAACTAGACCATGCTGATAGACTACTGAATTGTTTCACGCCACAAAGTTTTCATAATCTCAACATTTCTTCTGGCTGCTTTTTCTTCACATTCTAAGAATGGAATCAGAAAAAGCATATGCCATTTGTATTCATATCAACTCTTCCTCTCAACAGAAATCTGTAGTAAAAAATAGATAGTAATGTGCAAATGGCATTAAATATTACATGAAAAAACATAATAGTGTACAAATGCAATGAAATTAACACCCAGTAACTATCTTAATATTAGTCAACAAAATTTTACATGGCTAAGACCAGTGATCAAAGTTATTTAAAGTTATAAATAACACTACAATAATGATTACAATCCCATT
The DNA here is from genome assembly GCA_007922755.1 of Pedetes capensis. Classification (NCBI taxonomy): domain Eukaryota; kingdom Metazoa; phylum Chordata; class Mammalia; order Rodentia; family Pedetidae; genus Pedetes; species Pedetes capensis. The sequence goes on along the minus strand of VMDO01014564.1, from coordinate 39,449 downwards.
CCATAATTTAGAATTTCTCTAGTTTAAAAAAAAAAGATGAGTACAGCTGCAAATAAAGGAGTAATAAGTTCAAATAACTGTTCTTTAAAGGTTATTTTTGTGAATATATAGAAATTGATCTATTAATAATGAAAAAAATTAATTCAAAATTCTTTATTAAGCATCTGAATCACTTATCTAAGCAACAAATCTTTTGATTTACCAGGATTTGGGTAACAAAGACAACCTTCTTATTAGGGGTTTTGGAATACCCTGGACTTGGTAAAACTAGACCAGATTTTCTCCCTATGTGTATATAGAAGCTGCATAGTACATTTTTCACTTAAAACACAGAGAGCGTATCAGAGAAAATGTCTTTGACTCAATGGCCTACAAATTGAATTAAAATATAATTTTAAGTGACTTTTTGGTCCAGATAGAGTAAGAATTTGTCTAGATTATTATGAAGACAGGAAAGCAGAATCTATATTCCATCTCTAACAAGCTTACTTAGTATTCCACATACGGGTATGAAAATTACATTCATAAGCACTGACCATTTTAAGCTAATATAGAAGATATTTCTTCCTAAAAAACGTGGTGGTGGAAGAGGTAGTAGAACAAAGCAATAGGAATTTGTCTTATTATAAGTTAAGAGATATAATGGTAATCACTATTTAATCTCATTATGTGATAAATTCACGAAAACAATTGCTTTCATCTTAAATACCTTAGTAGTATGAGAGCGTGGTTAGAATCAGGCTTTATGGATACAAAAAAATGATGTAACAGTAACAAATGTTCCTTTCACGTTGCCTTCACAATTATTTCCAAAACTATGATACAAAACACCTGTTCTACAGATTTTGATTCATAATGTCATACACCAGTCTTAAAGCTAGGCATCATGGTGCATGCCTGCAATCCCAGCTTCCAAGAAGGCTGAGGCAGGAGGATCACAGGTTTGAGGCCAGAAATCAGTCTGTACAATTTAGTGAAACCCTGTCTCAAAATAAAAAATAAGAATTCAGGGTGTGGCCCAGAGGTGGACCTAGCACGCACAAAAACCTGCATTAAAACAAGAGTACTTAAAAAATAAGTCCCCCTTACATTGTCTATGATTTAAATTATTTAATTAAATAAAAATGACAAAGATTGTAAAAATTCAATAACTAATTGCTATAGATGCATAAGAGAAAGATTATTGAGGCTGGCCATTATAAATACTCATTTACTTCATTTGAGTTTCATAAACTAATAAAGAGTAATATCTGTGAAAGTGATTCATTTAACAAATATCGGATAATCACTATTTGCCATGTTTTGCAATTTGTTGCTTAGCCCTTTATGGTTTAAAATAATGTGTTGGCCCATGTTTTTCTTTAGTTTAGCTGTTAGCTCTAGTTTAATTTTATGAACAGAAATTAATTTCTTTGTTTTTTTGTATAAGGATAAAATTCAGAAAAGTTAAGCTAATTTTGAAATGGACTTCAATGCCATCTCTTTTTAGCGTACCGGGATTAATGAGCACTGGGAGAAAGGTAATATCTGTTTGTTTATTCACAAAATGGGCTAAGGCCTCCAGTTAACCAGACACTATGCTAAGCCCTCAGTTCTTAATTGCCCTCATGGAACTTATGGTTTCTGTTTAATAACATGGTCTATTAAAGTAACAAGTTTTATGCCTATGGATGAGTGTGGTGAATCAAGTGAGAAAGGAGAAAATGAGGGAGACCACTGGCGAACAAGAGCTCTGAGAAGTTAGGAAAAGAAGGAATAAACTGACTTGCCAGAAGGAAGAATTTAGAGTTTTCAACCTCCATTATGGTACAGATATCATCCACTTAACATAGATCAACAGGCAATATTAAGTGCTGAACTTCTCAAAGATGATTAAAGAATTAAAATATGCATTAGTCTGAGAGTATGAGGTGAGGTCTTATAAAGCTATCGTATTGTCATAATTTGTGAATAGTACTTGATTAATTCAGCAGCACTGCCATAATAGAAATAGCAGTAACAAATATTAATTCTACAGAGCTCTCTTTTCCAAAGTGGTAGCCACTAGTCATATATGATTATTTAAAATTAAATTAATGAAAATTAAGTGCCAGACATGATGGCGCAGGCCTGTAATCTCAGCAACTTGGGAGGTGGAGGCAGAAGGATCACAGGCTTACGGCCAGAGGCAGCCTGTATAACTTAGTGAGACTCTGTCTCAATTTAAAAAAAGACAAGACTGGGTGTTCAGCGTGGTGGTAGAGTGCTTGTAAAGCATGTGCAAAGCCCCAGGTTCAGGCCCCCCATATGGCAAAATAAAAAAAAAATATTAATAGGTTAAAAATTCAGTTCCTCAACAGCACTAGCCACATTTCAATTGCTCTTATAGCCAAAGGTAACTCGTGGCTACCATATTTGGATACCAAATATCATAGAAATTTCTAACATCATAAAAATTTCTAAAGAAGAGTAGAGATAAAATGTAAATATACTTAAATTTCCCCGTGTTTAAAGTAGCAGAAATCTAAATAGGACTTCATTTATTTGGTAAAAGATATGATATCACTTAAAAAAAATAGCAACAATTGTTAAGCAAATTTTTCACCTAAAATGGTAATGATACTACTGGTGGAGCACACACAGAGAAATAATGTTGGGCTGGAAACTATTGGCAAAGACTTTAACATTGTGCACTTAGGGAAGAACACACTATCAGGATGAATTAGGCTAAAATGGAAATGGAAAATACTGAAGAACCTTCAGGGTCATTTAGCTTATACTGGTAATGCTATAATGGACCAAATTTTAGTTTATCTGTAAATTAAAGTTCTAGGATTATTACCTTTCAGTATCCTAAATAAGCTTTCTGTTTATTCTATTTTCCAACAATACTTTACTTTTATAATTTGAACACAGACAAAAAAATTTAAAAGGGAGTTAATTCTGAGAGAGAGAGGGAGAGAAAGAAAGAGTGACAGACATGAGGAAAAAAGTACCAGACATTTTAAAAAATGTAAAATCAAAATTTAACAGTCACAAATGCATGCCTTATATAGAAGGCAATAAACAATGTGCTACAGATAAAACATTGGTTCTATTGTTGTTGCTGTTGTTGTTGTTGTTGTTGTTGTTGTTGTTGTTGTTAGGGGCCCTGGAGTCAGGTGGGACTCCTAGCCACAGGGTTTTCAATGGCTGATTGTTTTGGGATTCCTTCAGGAGTGGATTGCCACTTCCTTTTCCTGTCTTTGCGTGCTGGGGATCGAACCCAGGTCCTCAGAGAGTGCAGAGCAGTGCTCTACTAACTGAGCTAAACCCTAGCCCAATAACATTAGTTCTGTTGTTGTTGTTGTTGTTGGGTGCCATGGAGTCGAGCTGACTCACAGCGACCCTCATAGGGTTTCCAATGGTTGACTGTTTCAGGATTGCCTTGGGAGTGGGTTGCCACATCCTTCTCCCATTTTGCAGTGCTGGGAATCGAACTCGGGGCCTCAGAGACTGCAGAGCAGTGCTCTACCAACTGAGCCAAATCCCAGCCCAACATTAGTTCTAGTATATTAAAAAAGGAATCCCCAAATTGTCCTGAGTTAAAATTATATGGCAAAGAACCAGAGTGTTTGTTTCTACCAGCAATAAATTAGATAGTCACATAAGGATTAATTGCAAAACTGACCCTTGAAACACTGCCCAGTAGCCCAATTTTGAACAATAACTCAAACTTGGTCTTCTACCAAAGAATTTTTAGTAAAGAGAATCAGAATGTTTTAATTCATGAGAGAGATACCAGATAAAGTGCAACCAGAGTGCTCCTTGGAAACTAGGATAGCTAGACTCCTTCAGACGTATTTTGGACATGTTGTCAGGAGGGACCAATCCCTGGAGAAGGATATCATGTTTGGGAGAGTGGCAGGTCACCTAGATGGACTGACACAATGGGTTCAACAATGTATTTAAATGTAAGTAAGATCGTGTGCCTGGCACAGAATTGGGGAGTGTTTTGTTCTGTTGTACATAGGGTTGCTATGAATCTTGACAGCAACCTAAAACAACAACAACAACAACAACAACAACAACAACAACATACTAGTGTGAGTCTGCCTTCTACAAATTTTCCCAGCTACTTTCCTACCTCCACAGTGTGAATATCACATTTCCCTCAAGGATCTGGCACCCTTTGGTAACATTCGAAGACTGTGCAGTTTGGATCCAAGTTTCCCAGGGCCTACTGGGTTTCATAATAAAATAAATTTTCATCACTCATAAATTCTAGAATTTGTTGAGGAGAAGGTGTTGATTATGTAAGTGACATAAACAGAGATTTCAATATTTAGTCTTACATTTTCATCTTGACCTTAGCCTATTTATTAATTTTGGCTTATCATGTAATGTTTATTTTCTAATCTCTAATCTCTCAAGGAAATATGTCCTCTATAAAAGAATGACATCATTTAGTTAAGTACATCACTCTTTCTCATTATGCAAAATTATATTTTTTAATGTATGAGGTAACAATTTATCCACAAATGTGTGTGAGGCTTTGTTCACTGTTTAAAGCAAAAGAATGAATATTTAAGGATCTTACTATTTCTGATAGTTTAACCAATAATACATTCAATTTCCCCAACATCTTTCATGCTGAGTTCTTATATGAAAATTTTAAAAAGAAAGAAAAATTCAATGGCAGGCTTGGATCAAAGAGAATAAAGGAATAGTTATAATTCCACTTATTTACTTAGTTTCTAACACAATAATGGTTGATTTATAATAAAACTGAAAGTATGTGAGGTAAAGGTCCCTTTCGCCAATTATATCTTTACTTAAAATGGTCCTGGGGACAAATGTCAACTGAAAAAAAATGTAGTTTATAGATGAGGAGATATTTACCTCCCTAAACACTCAAGATAACTGGGCATTAATAAAAAGAAGTCATTCTGGTACACTGTATTTTATTTCAACTGACATTACCTCCTTTGAGCTAACAGGGTTCCGATAAAATGTTCCCTCTCTACAAAAGTCAAATGGCCACTGTTAGCTGTTCTCAAAGTGTCAAAATTTGAGTAAAGCACCCCAAATTAGAGCGTTCCTATTCCTTTACTACGGAAGAAGGATGATTTTGTTTCTAGTCATCTTAGATTTCAACGGATAGGTAAAACCGGAAAAGATCAAAGCATAATCAATGATTTGTGGCTGGGTCCCAAATGGAGTTTTGAATTCACCTGTTCTTCTTGCTAATCTTCTCTCTGCATTTGGTGTTAAGAAGCAATCTTTGCAGAAAAAATTAAGTAAGTAACTTAAGTAGGCACAATGAATACAGATGTGCCTTTTCTGGCAAAGTAAAACTCAAGGCTGTTTACCAAAGTTTATAGTAATTTGTAAGCTGGGCAATTCAGATGACAAAAATTGTTACATTAATCTTTTCTTACATATCTATCTGACCAATAAGTACCTATTTATGATAGGAAATTAGTTATAATAACTAATATGAATTGAGCACTTAGTGTTACCAGGCATAGCACTGCAGCAATTCTTTTACACAGAACCTCTTCCAAGCCTCTCACAAGTACCAGAGGATTACAACCAAGAAACTGATTCCACAACACACACACAAAATTGAGTCTCATCTTAAAATGGGAAAACAGGATTTAGACACTCTTCATCACCATGTTAATGTTCCTAGAGACACATTCATATGATATTTTCAACTTCACTGAACATTATCAATCCAGTTAATATCCTCAAATCAGGTTATACCATATATAATATCAAATTGTGGAAAGAGTATGCTGTGAAGCATAAAAGGTGATACACAGTTATTATTTATTTTTCTGATTCTTACAGCAACTACTTAGAAAAAGAATTTGGAGCAAGTTAGAAAAGAAGCACATAACAGAGTAGTTAAATATTATGAATACAATTCAAGGTATAGAAAACCCAGGTAAAAACCTCGTGAAGCAAGGTGAGGTGAGACACGCTGGCAATCTCAGCACTCAGGAGGCTGAGGTCGGTGGAGCGTGGTGGCTTTGAGGCCAGCCTGGGCTATAGATGTGGACTCTGTATGGAGAAAAAAAAAATCCTCATGAAAAGAAGTGACATTAAAAACAGTATCAGCAAGTGACATCCAGTTCCACTGTTAAGAAAACTATGCTGTGGGTGGAGATGATTAAAAACTGACACTGGGATGGTGACAAAGAGAAATGGAGATGAAAAACTGACAGAAGGCATGTTGGCCAACTGGTTGCAGAGCCAAGAATGAGCATGGAATTAAAGACAACTAGAGTTTCTAACAGAGGGAGTATATATAATGACATCCCAGAGAGCACAGGCATGCAAGGGAGGTAAGCAAATATGTAACAACAAGAGACTTTTATGGGAGAAGGGCCTGGCAATCCACTCCCAAGGCAATCCCAAAACAGTCAGCCATTGAAAACCCTATGAGGGTCGCTATGAGTCAGATACCAACTCAACAGCACCTAACAACAACAACAACATCAGAGAATTTTAGGGCTGGGATTTGGCTCAGTTGGTAGAGCGCTGCACTGCAGTCTCTGAGGTCCCAAGTTCAATTCCCAGCACCGCAAAAATGGGAGAAGGACCTGGCAATCCACTCCCAAGGCAATCCCAAAACTGTCAGCCATTGAAAACCCTATGAGGGTCACTATGAGTCGGATACCAACTCCATGGCACCTAACAACAACAACAACAACAACAACAGAGACTTTTAAGCCTGCAGTCTTACCACTGTGGCATCTGATCTCGTCAGATCTCAGAAGCCAAGCAAGGTTGGGCCTGGTTAGTACTTGGATGGGAGACCACCTGGGAACACCAGGTGCTAGAGACTTGGGAAAAGGACTGGGAAGCCCACTCTCTAAAAGCAATCAGCCACTGAAAACCCTATGGATAGCAGAGAAGCACTGATAACAGTGTTTTACCTATTGTACATAGCGTGGCTATGAGTCAGATACCAATTTGACAATACCTACCACCACCAACAACAGAGACTTTCAAACTCTATGAAAAGCTTTGGCACAAAAAAGTTTTACTATGGCTTTAAATAAGCTGATCTGGGTAAAAACTTTAAAATAATTATATATATATATATATGCACACACACACATATATATGGTGTACACTGAAAATTACATGTCTTTGTGTTATTAATATTGACCCTGTATTTGTATATCAATTAAAATGCATGATCTGAAAACTGATAAAGAAGAGATGTTTAAAGCAGTTACTTTGAAGGAAATAAGTACCTTTATTGGCCAGGTATTTCAGTGTCTTCATGCATTAAATATGACTACTACGTGGCAGAAAAAGAGAAAGCTTGCTCTGCAGAAAGACTGCATGCCCATTTGGCACCCCATTCATGTGAGTGAGAGTGGATTCACCTCAAGGTGTTCCCTCAGTACAAAATCTCTGTTACAGTACAAAGAGTCTCTAGTGTATTTTTGTGCAAATGATATCCATTATGTTAACTGGAGCCTGCAGCTGTAGCCCTGTGGAGTCCGATCCTGTCAGATCTCGGAAGCTAAGCAGGGTCAGGCCTGGTCAGGCCTGGGAACACCAGGTGCTGTAGGCTTGGGAGAAGGACCTGGCAACCCCCTCCCAAAAATCAATCTGCCATTGAAAACCCTATGAACAGCAGAGAAGCGCTGACAATAGTGTTTCCCCTGTTGTACAAAGGGTCGCTATGAGTCGGATACCGACTCAACGGCACCTAACAACAACAACGTTAACTGGAATAGTAAATGATAGGTCAATGCCAGGTCATTAGTTGTTAACACTATCTTCTAGCATCTAGTAAATCAGAATGTAGAAAGCATGGTTCCTCAACATACACAGGATGTCAATCACACAAAACCAGACATTTCGTAGCAACTGGCAAGGACATACAAAGATCTTTGTGCATAGGGATATTTTAAAAATTACATCATCAGAGATGCAATAAATGAGCATTTAAATCTATCAGAGAAAGGTATGAAGACAGGCTAACCAAATGCTAGCACTATCTACCTCATTTCGATATTTTCCTCCCCATCTGGAAAACTTAATGGATAAGAAAAAAAAATCACTTATTATTAGTCCTTGAAGACTTCTCATAAACTCAGTATTTTCTGTCATTAATTATTCACCTGACTTACAGTACTATCACATTTTCCATCATAAAGAATGTACCAACATTTACTTTACTTGACTACATTTTAAAATATTTTACAAATATCAGGACAGAAATCAGCAAGTGTCAACTCCATGTTCAGCACTGCACCAGGTATTTTAGAGGAGATAAGAGGTGTTTAAAGACATGCTGCTGTCTGCTTGGTAAGTTAGGCAAATAATCAAGGGTGGTCCATACAGAAAGACACTTAACCAGTATAAGGAAACAAGCAAGGTAAAAGTCCTGAATGAATCAGCTAGAGAATCAGGGCGATCTATGCTTATCAAATGTTGACATATGCACACACCAATGTGCAAACATGGAGTAATACCAAGCATATAATGTAAGCATAATAACAACAGGGAAAATGTAATCCATTTGTTGGGACTGTCAGCTGCACTACAGAATATCATTATGGTTTAAATATGGCATGGCCTCCAGGCTCATGTGTTAAGTACTTGGCCCCAGTGGAAACTTTAGAGGTGGGGCTCAACTGGAGAAAGTGGGTCACTGAGGAATGACTTTGAAAGTTATAACAGGTCCCCTGTTGCTTCCTCTCTCTCTCTCTCTTTGCTTCCTGTCCCCCATGAGGTAAGCAGCCTCTACCATATCCTCACGCCACCACAACGTTCTGCCTCACCACAGGCCCAGCTGAGGACGATGGACAGACACCTCTGAAACCACGAGCAAAAAACTTCCCTCCTTCATTTCTGCCAGGTGTTTGGTCGCAGTGATGAAGAGAAATAACTACTACAAATACAGGAAGTGACTTTCATGTTCGAACAAATTGATCTCTAATGAACTTTTAGCTTATTAATTGTATGAATTAATAAAAGGTAACTGCTAAAGTGAATGGTATAAGTGCCCAAGAAATTTTGAGAAAGAAAGATCATGTAGACTGAAAAAGTTAGGAACGTTTCCTGAAGGAATTAAAATATCTATTTCTGAATTTAGTATCAATATTAAGTAGTCAAAGTAATCTTGTAACCAAAGAGGTCTGTGAGTAGGGTCACCTGGCTGAGTGGCCAATTCCAGTAACTTGCCAATTACTGTTGAATCCTTTAGCTATGACATTAACCTGGAGGGAGTCTTTCAGCTCCAGAGCTCTTAAAATTAGAGAGACTGAGAACTGAAAAAACAGAGGTGGGGGAAAACATTAGGGGAAAATGTTGATAAGACACGAGGAAATTTAATACATTTTCATGAGAATTCATCAGATTGACAGAAAAGAAGACTGGAAATGAAAGACTGATGAAGAAATCAGAGGAGACAGCTCAAGGAGATTGAAGACACCAGGTTAGGAAAGAAGGTAGAGAACCCCTTTCCTTGTTAGAGATGGGAGGCAGCTGAAGATGCCCTTTTAGAAAATTAGAAGAGATTATTTACAAAGAGTTACTTTAGAATTAAGTAAGTAAGAAGGGTAGAAAAATGTGAAGAGCCTTCTTTGTGGAAAATATTTTTCTTAGGTACCATTTCATAAAAACCCTTATAGGGTTTTCAAGGCTGATTGTTTTGACATTGCCTCGGGAATAGATTGTCCCATCCTTCTCCCATTTTTATGGTGCTGGGAATCAAACCCAGGACGTCAGAGACTGCAGAATGGCACTCTACCAATTTAGCTAAATCCCAGCCCAGTGACTACATTGTTGTTGTTGTTGTTGTTGTTGTTGTTGTTAGGTGCCATCAAGTCGGTATCCAACTCATAGCGACCCTGAGTACAACAGGCGAAACACTATTGTCATTGCTTCTCCGCTGTTCATAGGGTTTTCAATGGCAGTTTTAATTTTGGGAGTGGGTTGCGGGGTCCTTCTCCCAGAGACTATCATAGGCAGTCAAATAAAGCCCAGTGAAAAAGATGCTAGATATAATTGGAGGCCCAGAAGAGAATGAAGAGAATGAAGAGATCTGATGATGTGTAGTCTGAGAATTATTTCAGAAGACCTGAGGAAATGGATGTGATGAAGTCTGGAAGGATATAGTCAGGGAGCGGGGATTCGAGTTCTTACTCTCAGGGAAGTGTCTGTGTGAGGAAAGATGACATCCGAGGCAGTGTATGTCTGGGAATATCTGAAGAGAGAAGAGTAGGAAGGATTACAGATATGGGAGAGGTTGAGAAATTCCGAGAGAAAGGTGTTGGAAGAGTCATCAACAATACAAAATTATCCACAGATTAATTAGATGATCACCTCTGAGTGAATACATGTTTGGACCATGGTGGGAAGTTTTTACTGTGTTTATTTGTCATTTTGTTTTGTTTTGTTTTTTGAGGCAGGGTCTCATAGCCCAGGCCATCTTGGAACACACAATCTTCTTGCCTCCATGCTGTGATTACAGGTCTGTGCCACCATGCCTGACCTTTTTTTGTTTGTTTTCAATAGTTACAATAGACCCAAAATTTCAGAAACAAGTTGACCTGGTCTAGGCAGGAGATGTAATGAAACTGGAGTGAAATTTTTATTATACATGGTAACAACATACCAAATATTTGACTAGTGGAAATTATGCATTAAAGAATAGATGAAGATTCTACAATCTCAGGACATGTTTTCAGGCATATTTCAGTACAATTAAATTTTATAAATGCCTCTTCTTCCACAAACTCTCTTTTCTTCCACTCCCCCCCTCCCCGCTTTTTTCTTCTCCACTCCTCTTTCTCTAGTAACCACATGCACATCTCTTCCTTCTCTCAGGCCCACCATATTCTCTGTCTATCCAAGGCACATTTCCTTCTAAAAACCAGCTGAAGTCTCCTGTTTTCTGGCTTCTATACCTTCCCTTGGGGATTAGGGACTTAAAATCACCCAGGGAATGCAGGTTTTTCCACTTCCTATTTCAGGTTTACTTACGCTTTTCCAAGTGACTCAGTTTTCCCTGTAACTACTCCTTAAAAGTGTACAATCTTTAATAAAATTTAGCTATACCTTCTACTAAAAAGAATTCTTTTTTTTTTTTTTTTTTTTTTGCGGTACTGGGGGTTGAACTCAGGGCCTCACACTTGCATGCTTTGCAAGTGCTGGACCACTGAGCTGCATATCCAGCCCATTTTTTTTTTACTTTTTGAGACAGGGTCTCATTAAATTATACAGACTACCTCTGGCCTTGAACTTGCAATCCTCCTGCCTCTGCCTCCTGAGTCAGTGGGATTACAGGCATGGGCCACTGAGCCCCACTTACTAAAAAAAAAAAAAAATTCTACAAATATTGAGGGACTATTTCAATAATCCACTGAGCTTAGTATCTGAAATACCTTGATAAGACATAGTCCCTATCTTAAAAGCTCAGAGTTTAGAAGAGATAGAGCTATAAACAACTAAAACATATGGTACAATGTTAGACCTACCAGTAGGATACATAGGGCAGAGCTGCTACCTAACAGTAGGACCAATGAGAGAAGGCTTCCCACTGGACATGAAGGGGTTGGAACAAGTCTAAAGAATAGCTATGATTTGCAATGAGAACATTCATAACACAGGCTCCATTTGTGAATTATTTTGGTATTCTTGACCACACAAGTGTTCAAAATCTTTGATATCAAATGAATTTATCAGCTGGGTGCTATGGTACATACCTATAACCTGGGAGGCTGAACCAGGAAGATCATGAGTTCAATGCCAGAGTCAACCTATGCAACTTAGCAAGATTGTGTCTCAAAATAAATAAATAAATAAATAAATAAATGAAAATGGGGCTAGGGGTGCGGCTCAGTGGTAGAACACTTGCCTACATGCCTGGGGTTCAAATCCCAGAACTACAAAAGATAAATTCATTTTTTAAAAAATTATTTTTATCTCACTAGGCTGGTAAAGGTGAGAGTAAATATCAAGAAATGAGGTGACATGAGAAAAGAGTGGGAGGACTCTTTTGTAAATATCAATTGTCAATATCAACAGAGTAAATATCAAGAGATGAGGCTACATGAGAAAAGAGTGGCCAGCACTCTCTGGATGTCATGTGGATGATAAGGTAGTGAAGGGTTTTAAGCAAGAGCCAAACATGACCATTATCAGATTTCAGAATCCTAAATTTGTAAATGAATATTTATACAACTATAAATACTATGAAATACTATTCAGCCATAAAAAAGGAATGAAATCCTGTCATCTGTTGACAACATGGATGGAACCGGAGATTATTATGCTAAGGGAAATAAGCCAGGCACAGTAAGACAAGTACCACATGATCTCACTCATACATAAAATCTAAAAACGTTGGTTTCATGGGGGTTGAGGTACAAAGGTGGTTAACAGAGACTGGAAAGAGTGAGATAGGAGGTCTAGGGAGAGCTTGATCAATGGTTTTACCAAAGAAATGATAAATGTCTGAGGAGATAGATACATTCAAGTGACTGAAATGTTACACAACATATACACATATACCAAAACATCACATGGAACCTCACTAATACGTACAATTTTGGTTTTGTGTATGAACTAAAATTAAAATTTTTTTAAAAACAGTAAATTCTAGTTTGGAGGAAAAACTCTTTAGTAGCTTGTTCATGGATCACAAATAGAAGACTCACAGCCCTAACCATGAGGTTATCTGCTAAGGAACCCACTCTACTGTGGAAGTTTACCTCCTGCAAATTCTCCCACCCTCCTGTGAATAGAAGTCAGTAGGAAAATTAGTTCTAACATTTGGACTCTAATGGTAAAATCTGTTTCTAATGCCACATATGGAACGCCTGTAACAACTCCCTGATTTTGAATCAGACCAAATATTATGAGTTCTGACTCCTAAATATCACCTCATTTTTTACTGTGCAAACATTCTTCCAAAAGACTAGGAGTTGAAGTGAAATATGTTTACATAACTCAGATAAAAAGGATTTCCTACAAACTATGCACTGATGTTTTTAAAAAAATGTATCAAAAGTAGTTATATTCTCTTGTCGATTTAAAAGTAATTTTCATTTTAAATGCCCTCTGAACATGATGTATTAGTCTGCTCAGGATGTCATAGGAAAACTCCAACCCAGGCAACATAGTCCATGCCTATAATCCCAGCAACTCAGGAACTAGAGGCAAGAGGATCAAAGGTTTGAGGCCTGAGGCAGTCTGTGCACCTTAGTGAAAATCAGTCTTAAAATACAACTGTTGTTGTTGTAAGGTGCCGTCGAGTTGGTGTCCAACTCGTAGTGACCCTATGTACAACAGGCAAAACACTATTGTCAGTGCTTCTCTGCTATTCGTAGGGTTTTTAATGGTGGAGTGATTTGGGAGAAGGTTGCCAGGTCTTTCTCCCAAGCCTACAGCACCTGGTGTTCCCAGGAGGTCTCTCATCCAAGTACCAAACAGGCCTAACCCTGCTTAGCTTCCTAGATCTGATGCCACAGTGATATGGCTGCAGGCTTAAGATACAACAGATGGCAATTATGTGTGAGGACTTGGGGCCAATCCTGCCCCCAAGTACTGAAGAAAACAAACAAACAAACAAAAATCATAATCTGGGTGGGTTAAACAACAGAAATTCCCAGTTTTAATAATTATTTGGGTAAAATATAAGTACTATTTTTAAAATTAGAAATATATGAGGAAATTGTTCTACTACCTTTCATAGAATGGATATTTTTGATTTTAGAAGGTAAAGAAAAGAAATTTAAAAGAAATCTAAACTAAGAAAGTTATTCACATATATCAGCGTCAATACTTTTGATACACTTCCTTTGAATACCAGTTCAAACTAATGTTTCAGTTCTTCTTCAATATTATTTAAAAATTGCAGAATATTACAATCTTAATAATATCCCAAGTTCAAGTTTCACATTTCATTTTATGAATGATAAGTATACTGCCCACCACTGCACAAATAGTCAAGAGCTCTGTCATTTCACATCACCTGTTAAAACTGATTTTTTTTTCTTTTTGGAGGTTGAGGTCCTGAGGGTGCTTGGGGCTGGAGTGTAGTTCAGTTGGTAGAGTGCTGCTCTGTGCTCACTGAGGCACTGGGTTCAATCCTCAGCACTGAAAAAAATGGGAAAAGAACCTGGCAGCCCATCCTGGAAACAGTCAGCCATTGAAAACCCTATGAATAGCAGAGAAGCACTGACATAGTGCTGGGCATTGCACAGTGTTGGGGAGTGTTTCATTTGGTTGTACATAAGGTTACTAAGAGTCAACCAACTTGAGGGAACCTAACAACAACAACTGGGAGTGGTTGAACCCAGGGCTTCACATGTACTTTGCAAGTACTCGACCCTTGGGCTGTGCCTTCAGCCCATTTTTTAATTTGTGCATCTGGGTCTCACTACATTATGCAGGCTGCCTCTAGCCTCAAACTCACAATCCTGCCTCTGCCTCATGAGTCTCTTGATTATAGGTGAGTACCACTGTGCCTGGCTAAAACTGAATTTTAAAATACTAAAATTTGCTGAGCATGGAGGCACAGGCCTGCAATCCCAGTAGTTGAGAGGCTGAGACTGGAAGATTACAAGTCCAAGGCCAGCCTGGGCTAAATAATGAGACCTTCTCTCAAAATATAATAAATAAATAAATAAATAAATAAATAAATAAATAAAATTAGATGACTGTTATTCAAAATATGAAATTAATGAGGCAATCAATGTAAAGCACTAAGGTATCTGTTACTAAGTCACTCAGTACCTACAGATATATGACACAGAGAAAGACATTTTATATAATTCATCTAATCCTAAATCTGTAATAAATATTTTAAAATTTGTCCTAAGTTATTATAAAAATAGCATATCATAGCCTTTCACACTGCCATTTACTTAATCAAAGCAACTTATTTTCACCCAGGTTTTTTGTGTTCATATTTTTAATATATACATAGAAGTTCAATTGGTTAATTTGCCTGTCTTCATTAACAGCAGCCCAATGCACATTTCACCAGGTCAGGCTTGCCTTCTATTGTAATGTTTGTGAGATAAGTGAGTGATTCTTAAATACAGTGGAAGTTTCTTCCCTTCTTACTGGTGACGAATACATGTACTTTTAATGTTTAACCATTTAAAAATATTAACTCAAATTTGAAGGGTAGAACCTTATATTTAGAGGGCTCTTCTTTTATAGTCTATTCAACTGAAGTTATAAATCACCATCAATCTGTTTTGACGCATCAGCAAAAGTTTCCCCATCGCATCAGACAGCACGATAAAATGCTACTAAAGAGCAATAGAGGGAGCTCACACATCCTGGACTCCCCGTGGGTCTCCTTCCTCTCCTTAGATAAAGGAAGATTTGTGTTAAATTTTCTATTTTTTGACTTCCCATCCGCCAAAAGATCCAGACATCATTTTAAATCAATATGTAAGTTAACTTCAAGTATTTCTGGCCTTCTCCCAGTAAGTCTTTTATTTGTAATTTAGTTTTTCTTTTTACAAAGTTTACTTAAGAAACACTGTTGGAAAAACGTTCATTGTTATAATTCATTTTGTTTACTATACTGTGTTAAATAAAATGTGTTCTTGAAGTTATGAATGTTTGAGAATGAGAATCAAATCTTCACAGGCAATCAAAATTTCAAAATCAACTCTTACTTACAGAGAGCTATGCAGAAATCTCATTAACAACAGCAAAAACTTAATAAAGCTAAGAAACTCAATCATATATAAAAACCCACCAGAGAATAAAAACTTCTGCCAGAAAACCCTTAACAGAGTCTATGTAGGTCAACTATGCAAAATATATTTAAATTCCATGCTTTTTTTAAAATAAGAAGTTATTTTCTGATCACATTTTGAGGCACCAAATTAGTTTTCCATTAAATAGACATGTCCTAAGAATCCAAAGCAAATTTTTAACATGGGAGAAAATACATATGTAAGACATTAAAATATAATTCAGAAAATTCCACTGTTTGAAACTTTTTGGTTTTGTTTTTTTAAAGAAAAAGTACAGAATTTGTTGAAACCTGAACTAATAGGTAACTGAGCTGGACTCTGAGTTACTTAAAAAGTGGACAACCATCCTTGCTTCTAATTTGTTCCTGGTTTAATCTTAGTCACATTGTACAAAGCTAACACTTATCCTCCAGTGTTCTGCTAATTGCTTGGTGCTATGTTGACTACTGGGAATGAACCACAAGATACATCACTGTAAACTACAGGGAGTGCTTCAGTGATCAGGAGGTTAAAAGCTCCCTATCAGCAGAAAGGGAGAATTCTTTACTTAACTCAGTGGTACAAATTATTTCCAGGTGGTGATAATTATCACTTGCGGTGTTTGATATTCCGGACTTTGCATCTAAATTTATACTTGACAAGTTAAACTTTTCATCGTGTGCATTTTCCCGTAATCTCTCAAAGGCCAAAGACAAGGATAGACAGATTAGTGATGGGTGAAACCAATTCCACCCAAAATGGCAACACTTAATTACAAGCCTTGTTGTTTATAATTAACTGTGTAAATCACTAACTTGAAAGTTTCTTTTCAAAGTATTTAAAACCAACTCTTTTCCCAGGGGGATTTAATACTGTATATTATTATATAGTTAAGCATTATTTTGTTTGTTCTATGAACATGATGTGCAAATGACACATTTTACTATCTTGCCAGCAAATTTGGAAAATGTTCATGAATTGCATTACTAGGACTGTTCTGCAATTCTCACTACTTTAGGACTTTTGCCATATTTATATGGAAATCATAAAAAGGATAGTGCAATTATCTAAATGTAAGGACGCAATTCTTGAAAGCAGGGTATTAAATTCTCAGTTATAGAAAATAAAAAAGTGAGTTTCCAAATATATCTTCATAGATGTATTCACTTTCCTTCAATACTTAGAATTAGAACGTATTTACTGAAAACATACTATGTGTTATATACTAAATGCTTTCTAATATTTTAATTTAATATTTTCTATTTGCAGTATTAAACACATACTGAAAGGCAAGAATGATAATCCTATTTTACAGATGATTAATCTGAGGTTCACAAAAATAGTAATAATCTGCTCATGGCTGTTGAACTAGTAAGAGGTAGTAGATCTACAGTTTGAACTCAGTTTTTCTAAATCTAAACTTGAATCTTTGAATCATTGTTGTCAACATGACATAAAAAAACATGAATTTTTCACTTACTGTGCAGGTCTGTATCAAAGGAAACCACAAACAAAAGAAAATACAAGTGCACATGCAATAAGATTGAGATGCCTACAAATATATATCATGTTAAAAGTGAGTCAAAACAAAAAGTAAGGGTAGAAAAACAATTCTCAAGTTCCTGATTTGTTGCTGCACTAAACTAATACTCATTGAGGGCCTATCTTGTCAAGGATACTGGAAATATAAGGAGTTAGAGACAAAGAAACATTTCCTAGTCCAGTGCAGATCTGTCAGCAAGGAGTTGACTATGACAGCATGATAGGCTCATTGGGAAAGGTACTGACAAGGGTCATCAAAAATGGTTAGAAGTTCATGATCAATTTCATTCTAATTTCCAATCTAAAAAATTTTCTAATTCTAACTTGATCTCTTGAGCTTCAGTGATCCAGCTTTTACCATCACTTTCAAATTCTTATGTCCAGTCCCATCCGCTCTCCCATTCGTTATTTTGCGGGATAAATCCTGCAATCTCAATAATCCACCATATACCATCTGAAAGTTGGGTCCAAAGAATCATGTTTCTGTCCCTCTTGAAAGTCTGTGCAGAGTATTTTTCTGCTGAATTAGAGCTCGGTATCATTTGGAAAGAGAAACCTTCAAATTCCACACACCAACTTTTGACTGAAGTGTGTCTCTTCTATTCTGCAAAAAGTCAATCTTCTGTCATTCCTCAGAAATTTAGAATTTACAAGATTCGAAATTTTGTGGAAAAAATCCTAACATGTTTTTGTACAAAAACAGCATAATAAACACCCTAACACCTCCAACACTTTAGAATACATAAATGTTATAGTTAAATTGGAAAACTAGTGGGGAAGTATGACAAGTAAGAAAATGTAGTAAGACATTGGTAAATGTTAAGGGATATATTAAAGATCAATAGTACTGTAACAGAAATTCAAAAATATCAATTGATGAGTAGTTGGTTGGTTGTATGTGCCTCCTATAAATAAGCTGCAATAAAATAGAGCAAATGGAGCAATGATGGATTTAGTTAGGATTTTCTGTTAAAAAAAATATTTTCTAAAAAAAAACACTCTTTGAAGAAGTGACAAAAAAGATTTGTATAGCATTCATGATTTTCTACCACTGTAGGCTCACCTCACCAGTTTTCTGATCAGTTTCTGATCAGAAAACTGGTGAGGTGAGCCTACAGTGGTAGAAATTTGAATTATACATCAGACTGTCTTTTTATATAGACCTAACCATGGACCCTCTGAAATTTCCAAATACTTATGATCTTTTCCCCAAACTTTTGTAAATATCTCACCCATGCTTAGTTTGATATTTCAAGTGATACAATTTTACCAAATCGTCCTGAAGCATTCACCTCTGTAGTCACTGAAGAACGTTTGTTTCACTCTCAGATTTGTTTATTTAATATTTAAATCTATATAATATTTATTAATGTAAACATAAGTTCAAATGTCATAACACATTTGAAACAATACTCAACTCTTGAACTACTGGTTAACTGTAGTAGCTCTTGGGTTTGTGCGCATGCATGTATAGGTTACCTTAGAGAACACAATCTACTATCTGAAGGCACTCAGCATGCTGCAGACTTCAGATGGTGATTTATATGGAAGGTCCAGAGAGCAACAGATAAATGGAGATAACAGATAAATGGTTTAAGAGGGCTTTTGCTATACTTTCTTAAAATCTATATCATCACAATGTAAAATTTTCAACTGTACCCTCCACTTAATACACATTAATGCTTTTCCTATGAACTCTTAAGAACAGAAAGTTATAACTGATCATTATTCTAGTGCAACCAATTTTCATTGGTAATGCCAAAGCAATAGAACACTTTCATACTACCCACTTAAAAAGTAACCTCTACAACACTTCCAAAATTGTAAGAGTAATAATTTATTTGTGCTCTAAGATGAAAACCCAAAAATTAGAAAAAGTAAATAGGTATAGAAATCAAGCCTTCCACTTGTAAACACTAGAGACCTTTAGCTCTGATTGTTACACAGACTGCCCCATATCCAAAAATCAATCTTTATTAACAGCATTCAAATTCTGGTTCCTCATTTGCAAAACGAAAGGCTGGACTAAGAGCCTACTCACCCAGATACACTTTATAATTCTGATAGGATTTTTGTGAAGGACCACATTCCATCTTAAGATATACTTGACTCATTTTAGCCAAAATTCTTGACTGTAATACAATATGTATTGAGTGAGTTGTCAGGCATAAACTGTGCCAGAACTCTTATGTCCATACACAGCAGGACCCAAAATGAGTAGCACTGCACTGAATTACCCAATAAGAAAAGTCAGAGGTCAGAGGAGCCACACAGAGCCCTGCAATAGCCAACAATGAAACTTAATGTCCTTTCCATATCCCGAACAATCTGCCATGCAGCTTCTGCAAAAGAGATTAATGGTGATAGTAGCAGCAAGTAGAGGAGAAATGCAAGATATGGAAGCCTAGCCAATATTCCATTTGTAATCTGTCACATCCCAGCACAATACGACTACTGCAATTTACAATTTACAATGTTGACAATTTACAATTCAAATGAGTGCCTTGATTTTCAAAGAATTGTCTGTGTACACATCAGTCAGTATGACATAAAAATGCCTGGTCAGGTTCATTTTAAATGCGCGTTTTATTTGGTAAAGTTAACTAATCACTATCATTATTTTTACTGTTTACGGATGCAATATTTATTAGGCAAAATGTAATTTGGAATCCTTTCTTGCACCCAAACCTAATTCATTTCCTGACTTTCCGTAATATTTATATCTTGATTAGACATATTAGGTCTTTAAAGCTATTATACTAAGATGATTTATTTATTCCTGGGAGCAGTGTTAAAAAAACTGTTCTTGAAGAGGAAGACTGAAATGGAAAACAAAGTCCCTTCCAGGATTGAAAAAAAAAGGGGGAATGAAAAAGAAAGAAAGAAAGAAAGAAAGATAGGGAGATGGGAGTGCAAAGGGAGGAGGCCTAATTTAGGGCTCAGGAAAAGGATTTAGGCGCCAGCCACTCCTGAGTTTGCAACCTGCATTTAGATTGACTTCCCACTATAGCCTATGGCAAGGCTCTTAACTTGCTTCCATCAATTTCCACATCTGTAAAATGGGAATAATGATACCCACCTCCCAGGCATGTTGTGAGAATTAGTGCTTGTGAAATGCTTTGAAGATGAAACGGGCTATATAAGTACTAACTATTATTATGAGAGAGCTGTCAAATGCTATAATTAACCAATTTTAAGTCCTACAATATGACTTAACCCAAAAGGATCATGGTTCTGTGAAGAAAAAGCAGAAGCTCTAGCCTTCTCCTGTCCATGTCCTGAATAACAGCCGGAAGAAAGCCCACACCTGTTATTTTAAAGCAGTAACAAGCACAGTCCATCCTCCCTTTCCACTTGACACAAACTGTTTCGTGAAGTCATTATGGCAAGTTTGAAGCAGGCTGGCATCCTATGGGATGTGGAAGCCTTTGGAAGAAGGAAAAAATAAAAGCCTCAAGATATTTTTATCACCACTTGAAGCACACTGGGAAAATAAGCAAGTTGGATCACTGTGGTATCTTCATCATCACTGTCATTTGGAAGCGTGTATGGTCTTATGGGAAGCATACCACTTGATGATCTCCGTGTACCACACAGAGGAGAAAAGATTAAATTCAGATTTGGCCTCTGGGAGTTCTGTGGCTATTGATATTGGGTTCTGTGCAACCACCTCTAACATCAAGTTTTCATCTACTTGGTTTCCTTCCAGATTAGGAATGACATAAAAGTTGTTGAATCATTAGGTTTCAAAAGACCCCTTAAAATTCCTTTTTTATTTTTTAGCCATTTGCAATTTTTCTTTGGAAAGAACCAACTGTTTATTTGGCATGAACTACTAAGTCTTTGATTTTAGTTTATGTAAAGTGAGCACACAAAAAAAGATTTTACCAAAATAAAACTCATGAAAAATTTTTAGCAAATTGAAAATATAGTGTCCCTAGTTTTTCCCTAGGCTAGGGTTTAGTTCAGGTAGTACAGTGCTGCTCTGTGCTCTCTGAGGCCCTGGGTTCAATCCCCAGCACCTCAAAAATGGGAAGGGACATGACAGCCAACTCCTGAAACAATTGTGAAATGAACCGCCATTGAAAACTCTATGAATAGCAGAAAAACACTGACATAGTGCTGGGCATGGCACAGTATTGGGGAGTGTTTTGTTCTCTGCTACACAGGGTTGCACAAGTCAGACACGACTCGACAGCATCTAACAACAACACTTTTTCCTACTTTTTTTCCTCCATCCAAGAGTCCTTTTAGTAACCTGTTTAAACCAAAAGTCTTTACTCTTTTTATGAGGTCAATTAAAGAGAATGAAAACCAAAACAGTACCTCAAGACAACTAAGAGTCTAAATTCATTTAATCTGGATTTCAAAATGGCCCCCATCAGTTTGTAGACAATTTACTTATCCTATAAAATCCCAGCTTTTGTTCTGACCAAAATAACTTAGGAAATGATTTCACTGTAACTGTTCCAATAACATCTTCTAGATGCTCAAGTCTGCTTAACATAACAATGATGATGCTCTTAGTAATATGCATAAAATGCAAATATTCTAAACGGTAGGATGGGGACTTTTCAAATTGTTATTTGTAATTCAGGACAAAATGAATAAAAATGTATCTAAGTATGAAATTCAATTCTCCTAAAAGATCATTAATTGAAAGGAATTTCAGATGAAAGGGTGAATAATTCCAAATCTGCCAAGTGGCATTTTGGTGGACATAAATAGGGAGAAGATACTAGCAGATAAATATAACACACTGCTGCCTATAGATCCATATTAGAGTTTCTTCTATTAATGTGAGAAACTGTGTGATTATAATTCATGAACTATACTTTTTTGTTCAGTAGCACTTTTGGCTCAATGGTTAAAGAGTTCAATAGTTAACACTATTTCTTTTTTAATATGTCTCTCTATTTCTTGTCTAGATAATTCATATCCCTTCTTGATCACCCTTATAGCCTTTGGACATTACTGATTATTACTATTTACCCTAGTGTCAGATCTCCTCTGATTTTGGAAGCTAAGCAGGGCCAGGCCTAGTTAGTTCTTGGATGGAAGACTGCCTGGGATTACTGGGTGCTATAGGCTTGGGGGGCTGGGATTTAGCTCAGTTGGTAGAGCACTGCGCTGCAGTCTCTGAGGTCCCGAGTTCAATTCCCAGCAACGCAAAAATGGGAGAAGGACCTGGCAATCCTGAAACAGTCAGCCACTGAAAACCCTATGAGGGTCGCTATGAGTCAGATACTGACTCTACGGCACCTAACAACAACAACAACATAGGCTTGGGAGAAGGACCCAACAGCCCACTTCAAAACAATCAGCCATCGAAAACCCTATGAATAGCAGAGAAGCACAGAGAAGCACCTGGCATGGCACAGTGTCATGTAGTGTTTTGTTCTGTTGTACACAGGGTCACTATGAGTTGGATCCAACTGGATGGTACCTAACAACAATAGTCATTTAAAGAGCAAAAAAGCATTAAAATATCACAAAATATGCAATGCTTTCAATTCTACTTTGATACCATTTGAAACTAAAGCCAAAATAAAACCTAAAAATACCTATACAATCTGTCATATTGAGTTAATTCCCTTCATTTAACTAAAAACACACACATATATGTATATATTGTACACACAGAAAAGTATATATTTTAAAAGTACCTGCAAGAACCTTTTCTGGGCCTCTGTTTTTTGTCTGTTGTGTGGTTTGTTAGTTGGTTCATTTTTTGAGACAAAGTCTTGCTAAGTAGCCCAGGCTGGCCTCAAACTTGTGATCCCCCTGGCTCTACCTCCAAGTGGTGAAACTACAAGCAGGTACCACCACATCTCGTTTGTAATGTTTTATATTTGTTTTCATAAGAATCCCAGTGCTATCTGTTGTTTTTAGGTGCCTTAGAGTTGGGTCCAACTCATAGTAACCTTGCATACAATAGAGTGAAATACTCCTAGACACTGTGCCATGCCCAGCACTTTGTCAGTGCTTCTCTGCTATTCTCTGCTATTCTCAGCCAGAACAATGGCTGATTGTTCTGGGATTGTTTTGTGAGTGGGCTGTGTAGTCCTTCTCCCATTTGTGAGGCAGGGGAATCCAACCCAGGGCCTCAGAGAGCTCACAGCAGCACTCTACCAACTGAGCTAAACTCTAGCCCCAAAGCTAGCCACAAAAACACAAAACAAAAAGTACAAAAACCCTTATACAAATAGGTGACCTTCTTAAAAAATAATAAAATTAGTATTCTCATATATACTATTCAGTGACATTTGAGATGCCACATGTTTTATATTTCAGAGATACAGCAGTTATTATATAATGGCATTTGTATTTATAAGTAACTCTGAATTTGACAAGTTCTTTTCCTTAGTGTTTCAAGAAAAGGAAACAATATATGCCCAATGGATAAAGTTGTTGTTGTTAGGTGCCATCAAGTCATGTCCCACTCATAGTGACCCTCGTACAGTATTCAACAGCTGTTTGTTTCGGGATTGCCTCAAGAGTGGATTACCACATCCTTCTCCCATTTTTGCAGTGCTGGGAATCTAACCTGGGACCTCAAAAACTGCAGAGCATCTCTCTACCAACTGAGCTAAATCCCAGCCCCCATGGATAAGTAGGAGAAAAAAACAAGTGTAAAAAATGAGACACAGATGCAACACACACACACACACACACACACACACACACACACGTTTCTAGTGTTTATGTTAACATTTTCAATAAATTATTTTTTAATATTTTCAAATCATTCATAATTATAAATAGCTAATATAAGCAGGTACTCATGAACTTAAGCAAAATGGTTTACACAACTATTCATTAAGGCTGAGCTGAATAAGCAAGTTCTCCCTTGATTTAAATTTGCTTACTTTTTAACACAGAGCAGAAGTTCATTCTACATCCAGGTTGGTTAAAAGATGGGCAGATGTCCACAAGTAAGACAAGAGGCAGTTATTAAACAATTCTGAGAAAACATCTGACTTCTACGTTCACTTTCCTCACGAAGCCCAGTTCAAATGTTTAAATAATAAAACTCCCATTACAGTTGCCAACTACATTTGAAGTTTATCACTGACTTAGTAATTTCCTAGAAATTAAGTTTTTAATTAGCATCCAAATTACGGGAAGTTTACTTAATTTTACTTTTTAATTATATTAAGAAATATATCAAATGGTATAATTCATGCTTGATAAAATCATTAAAGTGCCATATCAAACAGCAAACACTTAAAGGATGTTTTCTTTATCCATACTTTGTTAAACTGACTTCTTATGTATCTTTTTTTTTTTTTTTTAATCAGGGAAAGGACAAAGGAGGACTCTATTCTCTAGGTCCCTGTCCCTGTTGGTGGCATTCTCTGCTTCTCTCTCCTCCCTGCCCTCTCCTCTCAATCTCTTTATATTTTCTCAGCTGAACTGAAATGGCCCAAGGAGTCTTTAGCTTTAGCTGGGCCAGTGAAGAATGAGTTTAAATTCATGGGCAATGCTACAGAGCAACAATGGGTGTGACTTCCTTTCCCAGCTCTGGGATCTGAAGAAAGTTATTTGTTCCCTTCATTAAGAGCACCATGCACAGCTAACTCCTCCACAGGAAGCAATCACCACAATGAGCTTGGGAAGAGCCAAATTCTCTTCCAGGAGCCTTTATCTGTTTTCTCCCACCCAACTCCCTCTGCAGAAAATCACCACCATCTTGCTGCAGTCCAAGGTCTCTTGCAATGTTCTTACCCAGGAAAGGCTCCCCTGGCATGCCAGCCATCCCTCCACTGCCCCTTCTATAGGGTACTCAGTTGAGTTTCCCTTCTGCATCTTGTTCTGTGCATTGAACAGCTCATTAGTTACCTGAGAACTAAACAGTGCTGGGGTGGAAGTAATAGAAATAAGCAACTTATACCTACTCTAAGAATCATTTCTATTTTAATAGCAAACTCTTACTCAGAATCATCCTAAACTCAAAGAAATCAAGTCTTAAGAGTGGGCATTTTACAAACCGAATGAACAAATTCATTTGGAGGTCTGGGGATATTTGAGGGTTACAAAAATCATGCAAGGCAGGCAAGACACAAAAGGAGAAGCAGCCAGCAAAAACTATACTGAAAGCCCTTCCCTTTCTCATGAAACTATTTCTAGCAGGTATATCACCCTCCTGTAGGTTTATAATTAAGGTTTCAGATATTGGTAAAATTCATAGAAGAACTTAAGGAATGAAAAATATACTCAGCATAATCTCTTATGTGTCTTGTTCAGAATGCCAGTCTTTATCACATAGGCTTCTGGTTGCTAACAATTAAAGTCCTGCTCTCCTTTTTCCCACTAATAGAGGAAAGCCTTTGTGAAGAAGATGTAAAATTTGCCCTGTCACATTGCTGACAAGTGGCAGCGAGCTGGTAAAGTACTGTATTAATACTGATTACACTGATTAATAGCACGGTAAAAATTGGTTCACTGAGGCTTTAACTTTTTTTAAGGGAACCGATTACAGACATTCTGAACAGAATCTGTAATTGTTTTCATTCTCTCACAAAGAAAAATCTTTTGAAATGTACGAGTTAAAGTGCAAGCTGAA
Organism: Pedetes capensis; assembly: GCA_007922755.1. Lineage (NCBI taxonomy): Eukaryota > Metazoa > Chordata > Mammalia > Rodentia > Pedetidae > Pedetes > Pedetes capensis. The sequence continues at coordinate 13,646 of VMDO01014564.1, read as the reverse complement.
ATCGTTTCTAGTTTTAACCAACAAATTCATTTAAAAATGAAAATGTCCAATTAAACATCTCCCCCCCAACCTCACTAATAGACAGCTTAAAGAAAATATTGCTCAGGGCTTAGGATAGATCCTGTTACATTCAAGCACTGTCGATCTTTATGGAAATGAGTATGTATTCACCATTAAATAATTGTCAGAAGAATGAATACCGATTATATTTCCAATATAAGTCTTAGGGAAATATCATATCACATAAGAATATAACATCAATATCATAAACTCTTCTAAGGAAAGTAAAACGTTTCAATGCTTAAATCGGTAAGAATATCCTCATATTTACTCCAATATCAAACCCAAAACGTTAGCAGATAAAGAATTCTCCCTACCTTCTTTCGGCAGCTTAAAGGGCTAGACTCTTGATGTTATATGGTTTACCCAACTTTTTCTAGCTAGTCAGAAAGACTCAGAAGTCTTGGTCAAGTGGTCTTTCCGCTATAATACCGTGTTACAAATGACCTTTCAGAGATAAGATGTAAGATACAGGAAATACTAAATTTAAATGTGAGCTCCACTGGATAAACTTAAGGAATTCACTTGTTTGGGCAATATTTTCCTGTTAAGCAGTAGCAATGTGATGGGCAATGCTGCCCGCATAAACTTCATGGATAATTGAAGAAAAGTAATCACAAAGAACCTTGTAATAATGAAAACAGAGAGAGGCAGCTATGGACCTAGAAGACCAAGAATTGCAATTCTTAAGTCAGAAACAGGTGGGCTTCCAAGCTGGGTCAGTCACTAACTAGCTGTGAGGCTTTGGGTAAGTCACTTAACCTCTCTGAAGTTCAGCATCCTTATCTGGAGAAAGGAGATAATAATAACAATCAGTGCCTAATTCATAGGATATTGTGAGGAATAAAGATAATTCATATTAATGAAGATAAGGATAATTTGACATTTTGTTATTATTACTATAAACTGTAGTTGTCCTATCTAGAAATGGCTGCTTCGAGAAGTAGTGACCTCTTTGATTCTGGAAATGTTCTACCAAGCCATGGAAGGATCTATCTGTTAAAGAACATTATGTAAAGAATTCTTGGCATTGAGCAGGAGGTTGTTCTATTCAACTTCTAAAACAGTATTCTTGGAAATCTGTAACTATTCCTCAAGGTCTCTTCTGCACTTCAACTAAGTTTAACCAAACTTTACCAAGCTTCAACCAGTATGCTTGCAAACATTAACAAGAATCTGTCCATGTCCTTAAGGGACTCAGTTGGAGGAGATGGAAACACAAATAGGTGACTTTAAAAAAAAAAAATCAAATTGGCATTCAATGGGAGGAGATGGAAACACAAACAATTTCACACTAACAAGGAATGTTTATGATGACAAGCTTTACAAACATCCAGTTCAGGAAGGGCTTCCTCAAAAGCAACCACAAGCTGAATCCGGAAGATGGCTACACAGTTGTTGCTGTTGTTAGGTTCCCTAGAGTAGGTGTCTTTCTCATAGCCACCCTACACACAACAAGCAAAACAGTATTGTTAGTGCTCCTCCCTCTATTCATAGGGTTTTCAATGCCCATTGCTTTTTGGAAGTAGGTTGCAGGGTCCTTCTCTGAGGCCTAAAGTACCTGATGTTCGCAGATGGTTTCTCAACCAAATACTAACCAGGCCTGAGTCTCCCTAGCTCTAAGATCTGATGGGACAGACATCACAGTGGTTGGGCTGCAGGCTAGGTACACAGAGGACTTTTTAAACTACAGACTCTAGCTTAGGTGGTGACACAGACACAGTACACACTTGTAATCCCAAGGATTTGGGGGGCAGAAGCAGAAGGATCATGGATTCAAGACCAGAGGCATGCTGTGCAATTGAGCAAGACCCTGTCTCAAAAGAAAAAATGAATAAATAAGAGGGAAGTTTGCAGCTCAAGGGTAGAGCATTTGCATAGCATATGGAGACTCTGGATTCAACAACCCAGTATTGGAATTAAAAACAAAAAACAAAAAATAAAAAAAAGTCTCCAGCTTATCTACAAAATCTTATCAAAAACCTATCCATCCTACTAAAGTGCCAAGGATGAATTTAATAAGCACAATTGGAATCAAAAAGGCCACTTCACCACTACGAAATATCTTTTTCAAAGACATACTACAGATAAAAATCCAATGAATTGTCTTATTTCAAAAACAATCAATATATTTGGATCTTTCACGATTCTATGACAATTTTATAAAAATTGAGCCTACCTAAGGCAAATATCAAAGGATGAATGAAACCTTTTCAGGATTTTATGATCAAAATTCTAAATCATTCCAGTGCTAACAGGCATGGATTGTTCCCAAAAGTCCACAGCTCTGCACAAGTCTTAATAAATATAAATTCCACATTTATGATGTGGTATTTTCTTTTAGGCTTCTCTACAGCCAGTGTTTGGGGCTGGGGTTTAGTTCAGTTGGTAGAGTGCAGTGTTGCACTCTTTGAGGCCCTCTGCTTGTTTCCCAGCACCACAAAAAACAGGAGAAGGACCTGGCAATCCACTCCCAAAGCAATCCTGAAACAATCAGCCATTGAAAACCCTATGAGGGTGGCTATGGGTCGCACTGGACTCAAGGGCACCTAACAACAACAGCATAGCCAGTGCTATGTACTGGCTTATGGTTTACCATTGTTCCTGGTAGGTGCTATGCAGTCCTGTCCGACTCATAGTGACCCTCATAGGTATTTCAATGGCGGGTTGTTTGAGGATTATTTTCGGGCGTGAACTGCCACATCCTTGGGGATCGAATCCAGGTCCTCAGAAAGTGCAGACCAGCACTCTACCAACTGAGCTAAAGCCCAGCCCATACATGGTTTAATTCAGATTAAATATACATTTTAAAATTCCAAAGTGAATGTGACAAATGTACACTCCTAAAGTTTTTATCATCAAAGCTCACATTTTATGGGCAGAATACTAAGAGTTCAAAGAAGCAGAACAGATTTGGATTATTATGATGCTTCCAGTAAAATGAACAAAATGATTACTAGTATAAAATATTTTCAAAGTGCTTTTGTATAGACTTGTATCTATTTTCTAAAATGTCTTATATACCATTAAAAACATAATTGAGCAGAATATGATTACATGGAACAAAATTATGTTCAAAGGCAGAAGTAAAATGCATTTTATAATCTAAACTGGGGAGAATACATTTGCAACACTTAACACTTAGTGCACCCCCTCTGTGGCTGGATTGCTAACATGGCAGAAAAGCAAGACAGTCCGTCTGCTCTCACCTCCACGCAATGCTTGCCTTTTGCAGGTGCGCCTCAAGGACTTCTCCCTCTTATTCTTTGAATCATCCTGCAGACACTAATAAGCATCGCTCTTCAGCTTTAATTATTGGCCCCTGACAAGTCAACATAATAGGAATCAGCTTAACCAAGCACACTCCCCAGCGACATGTTCAATTACTCAGGTTGTGCTTCTTCAGGAGAGGGCTGAGAGGTTGCTAATTTAACACTGTCAAAAAAATAAACACAGGTATCACTTACAGTTTATCTTTTGACCTTTATGTCACCAAATCCAGCAGGATTCTGTTTTGTATTGCTCTAGAAGGGATCTGTAGATTAAATATGTTACAAGGTCTTTCTAAAACATTGAAGAATCTATCTGAGACCCACAGGATGAACAAAGTTACATAATGTGCTTTGGAATTTAAAAATGATGAAATATGCGGAGGGAGTCACTTTATCTCTCTTTTGAAAAAAGAAAGAACAAACAAAAAAGATGATGATCAGCTGTCTGCTCCTACTACCTTATTAGTTCACATCAGAAGAAAACAATTATCCTGCTACATGCAAAGATTAGTTATCATGAGAGTAAAATTAAATTCAGATGAAGGAAGAACTTTTTTTTATTTCCATTTTTTGTGGTGCTGGGGATCAAACCAGGGTTGTATGCACACTAAGCAAGTGCTATGCCTGCAGCTGTAGCATTGTGGCATCCCATCCTGTCAGATCTCTGAAGCTAAGCAGGGTCGGGCCTGGTTAGTACTTGGATGGGAGACTGCCTGGGAACACCAGGTGCTGTAGGCTTGGGAGAAGGACCTGGCAACTTACTCCCAAAAAAACAACCAGCCATTGAAAATCCTATGAATAGCAGAGAAGCAGTAATAACAGTGCTTCACCTGTTGTACATAGGGTGTCTACGAGTCAGATACCAACTCAACAGCACCTAACAACAAAAAACAATAAGCAAGTGCTATACCACTGAGCTATATCCCTAGCCCAAAGGGAAGAATTTCAAGAATAATTTGTCAATAGAAATTTCTAAGCATACTACACAGCAGATAACCATGCTTTACAGTAATATACCCCTTTGTTTAAGGTACAGAAGTAAATTCTTATTTTTAATTCAAAACTGTAGTATAGTAACTTCTTCAGAAATTAACTAAATACAATCAACAAACTGCACCATATTTGAGCTATAGCATTAACATTCTTTTATTTTTTGTAGTAAGGTAGTTGTGTGACAAGTATTCTTATTAGCACCTATAAAATTTGCATCTCCCTTTTACATAACTAATTGAAGATAAACTATTTGTTACTACTCCCCCAACCCCAAGTACTCTTACCTTCAAACTTTAATCCTGGAAATCTCCAGAGTGGAAGGTTCACCCAAGAAATAACTAATTAAATTTAACCTGGCACAATGGTCACAGACAATGCACTCCTAGAATGCTGAAATATAAAAATGCTCACCATCTAAGAGGGAGATAAGGTGTCCTAGAAAATACAACAGACCTTTATCAATGTGTCTGCTACTAACAAAACTCAAAGCATGTGTGTTAAAGGCAGTGGGCCAACTATAACTTCACATAAAACACTCTTTTAAAATAATACCAAAACTATATATTTATGTGTGCTATATATGAATATGCCACACATTATTAGCACATTGAGTAAATAATCTTTTTTATTTTTTTGGTGCTGGGGATTGAACCCAGAGCCTGGGTTCTACCCCTGACCTGCACCTTCAGCCCAATAATCAGTTCTGTAAAACCAACGGTCTTTTAATCAAGATTACTGAAATGTAACTTTTAAAAGGATCAGAGGCCTTGTATATTTCAACTTTGTAATCACAATGCCCAGATCAGTCTCTGGCTCATTTAAAATAAATGCTCAATAAATATTTGTTAAAATGAATAAGGAATAAATGAACAAACGAATGCTTAGCTGACTCTAACTACAGGTACATGTCCACTCTCCAAAAAGTGCTTTGCATTTCTTCCTTTCTTACTCAATAGACTAATACACCAACACATGCACTTAGACTGCCACACTGTTAAGAACCTTTCTGGACTAGCAAACCACTGTTGCTGCTTACCAGTTCTGATAATGTAGGCTATTTTACAAAAGTCTATTTTCCTATTTAATGCAAAGGTAACTTTTATTTTAAATAAATATTAGGAGACAATAAAGTAGAGGAGTGTAAATGTCACTACTACTAAGCAGCTTAATTTTCAATTTGTTTCATTTTCTAGTTTCAAATTCTGACAATAGGTACATTATTCAGAAACTTTTATTGCTCTTTCTCACTTTCACAGGAGCACAGAAGTAAACAAATTCAAGTTAGAATTACTGAATCCTTTAATAAATAATAACCGAAATGTGGAATACTACCTAAATTTCTGATCTTGTTATAAATGGAGAATACATAAAGTTTTGGATACTCCCCATAAATTAAAACAATACTTCAGTGAACTTATTATAGGTTCTAGAACCATTTGCTAAACTTGATTTCTAAACTTACAGGCTTTATTAAACATTTATATTTCCCTAAAATCTTCAAAAGTTATTTATATTGCACATTTTGGAAAATGTTTTTAATTTTAGAGAAACAATTTTGATAGTATTAAATGGAATGTTTAATAGTATGGACTATTAATGAACATTTTTATGACAGTGTTTATGCCCTGTTTCTCATTCACTAAACTAGTTCCTCAAAAGCATTCTTGACGTTAATAACAAAAGCAAACATATGAAGGAAATCTGGAAAACTGGCTCAGCATTCCTAGGCATTAATAAATAATGAAAGGGGATTCTTTTTTCTTCCATTCAAGTCTTCAAAGATGACTGAAGGTGTATCCTATGTTCTCAAAAGGAGCTTTTCAAAATGACAGGACAGTCAGACCTCCCCAGCCCTACCTGGAGCCCCACCCCAAACCTGAGACATCTGAAAGGTAGAAGTGCATTTCTGCAGCCCCCAAAAATTCAGTGGCCCATCCCTTTGAGCAAGAGCACCAATCTTGCTCAAAAACACCATGATAAAACAACGCACAAAACAAAATTCCGGGTTGATTCCGGGCCACAAAACTGAGCTGTGGCTCATATTTAAACTTTGAAGAGAGATCCCTCTACACTTATTACGTGCAAACTAATCCACAGTTTATGGCCAGTGAGGACTGCAACACAGCCTTCAAGACAAGATTTACATCCGTTCAGTAGCACATTGCTCAAAGAATGGTCAAATGTGAGACTTATCGGTGGAATAATAGAGGCAGAAATAAATGACAGTGTGGAGGCCAAAAAAAGAAGAGATAAGTTTTCCAAAGAGAAGAGAGTAGGAAGCAAGTCAATGGAGCTCGGAGATAAAGGGAGGCTGGGCCCGATGGCACGTGTTCAGAGTAGAAGGCCCTTTGTGAGGCGTGCCAGTGTGAAGAGAGAGACAGGAGGCCTGGGGCTAGGTGAGGAGAAGAACAAAGGGAAAAACAGCCAGACCCAGACCAGCTTGATAATGACCATGAATGAAGCAGGGCAAAGGGGTGAAAACAAGTGGCTCTGCCTCAAACACAGAGGGACTCTGCATCCACTTCCTAGTTACAGATACCTTCCTATCTCTTCCGACACTACCTGTGGGAGGCTCATTACCCAAACACAAACACTAGAAGCCAAGGACACAGTAGACCAGGCATTTAACAGCCAGAGTTTCAAAGGTAAGGCTTGTCCTCATGGATCATTCCCAAACCACAACACAGTTAGAAATATACTTGAGTGCTTTCCCCCTGCTCTGCTAACTTTGCTGTTCTAACTTTCAGAAAAATATCAGGTAGAATTTCAAGCAGGTGCTTCATTTACTCTGCTGGTGTTCCAATTCTCAGAGTAGAAAAGGGTAAATGAAACTGATGATTTCAACATTTGTGTTTCTCTCTTCAATATCAAGAGTTCCTCTGGAATGATTAACACAAGAAATTTTGGAAAACTAAGTTACTCATAAGGGGATTTCAATATGTTGTCAAGCACTAGCGATCTTTTCTGTGGATTTTAAAAATCAGAGCTGTTTGGCAAGGATTTCTTTTTTCCCTAGCTGATCAATTCTCTTCGGATCGAGCCTGTGAAACAGAGGCTGTAAGGTCATGACAAGGACATCAGCATAAGGCTGGCTGGGCAGGGCTTAAGCCAGTATATTTCTACTCTGCAAACCAGAAGCCAGCACACAAGCAGCACTTTCTGCTAAGATGCTAAGCTCGTTGCAGAACTTTAAAGAATAAGTGTAATTTCAATATATTCTCACCACTCTACATGATGATCTCAAATAGACATGATATAAAAGAGTCCCAATAAAAGAGGCAAAACACCAGCCAGGCTTGGTCAATGTAGGTCTGTAATACTAGTGACTAGGGAAGTAGAGGCAGGAGGGTCCTGAATTTGAGGCCAGAGGAAGCCTGCATGATTTAGCAAGATTCCATCTCAAAATAAAAAAATAGAAAAGGAGGCAGGGAGGTGCAGCTGAGTGGTAGAGCACTTGCCTAACATGGGCAGGGCCTTGGGTCCAATCCCCAGTACTGAAAAAATTAAAACAAAATAAAATAAAAGAAGAAGAAAGAAAGAAAGAGGGAGAGAGAAAGAAGGAAGAAAGAGAGAGAAAGGAAAGGAAAGGAAAGGAAAGGAAAGAAGGAAGGAAGGAAGGAAAAGAAAGAAAGAAAAGAAAGGAGAGGGGAAAGGAGGGAGGAAAAGTAGGAAGGAGGGAGGAAGGGAGGGGACAAAGTGTCTTACAACAGAGAAAACTGATGGTGGAATATAATTTTCTGACTGGTTGCTTTGCAAAAATCATACTATTCTAAATTTCTAACTTTTTTTACTGCCATGTGAGTAGAACTTAAATTGCCTAATGACAACCCCTGTCATCACAGTGCCTCCATACCCAGTTAAGTGGGGACTGGCTCTAGCTTTAAACCTCCCAGAGTCTTGAACGTCACTGCGCTTTTACTCTGGGTCCTTTTGATATTCATGTGGTGTCCCACTACCGTGTCTGTGGAGAGGGATGGTAACTGCCGGACCTGTGCCAATCATGTGCCTATGTTCTACTTTGCCAAACAGACTGGACAGTTTTTAAGCCAAGAAGCATGTCTTATTGTTATGTATCCCTAATATTTCTTGGGTCCTTTACACACAAACATTCATTCAGCAAATCTGGTAACTTAATCAAGTTGGGAAATCATCTGTCCAAGATCCAGAAATTCAATCATGTCTGGTGGCATTTCCTATCTTTTGTGATGTTAAATGCTCCTGCACAGGCCCTCTCTCCTAGCTGCCTGGTATCTTACCCTGGCATATCTAACCTTCAAAATTCTTAAGTCAAGCCCATGCAAAGGGAAGGCTTGGTGCTGGAGTTTACAAATTACTTAAGACCAGTGCTCATCTTCATGTGTCCCAAATTCAAAACATGTTGAGCCATGACCACATCAAATTTTCTCCTTTCTTCTTCCCAAAATGTAAAAGCCTGAACCAGATCCAAGAAAACAAACAAACATGACCCTTGCAGGTCAAATGCTGTTACTATTCCCCATCTAGTATTGTAACACTCTAGCTGTTGTCTGTCTTCTTTCACCCCACCAGAGAGAGATGTAACATACTTGTAGGGATATTTTTATTTGTCACTAACAGTAAGATACACAAAAACAAATGTGACACTACTTCTTTCTTCTGTCTTTTTTTTTTTTTTCCAATACTGAAAAGTTTAGCCCAGGGCCTCACAGATGCTTTTGCAAGTACTCTACCACCAAGTCACACTCTCAGCCAATTTTTCATTTTTTTTTACTTGAGACAGGGTCTTACTAAACTATGCAGGCTGCCTGGTCTCAAACTTACAAACCTCCTGCCTCTCCCTCCCAAATTGCTGGGATTATAGGAGTGTACCAAAGCACTACTACTTCTAATAGAAATTATGGCACACTTAAGAGGTAGTGATTTCCTAAAACCAAGAAAAATCTAACCTCAGAATCCAAGTTAACAGATTCCTAATCATGAGGCCAATCCTAAACTCAATTCACAAAACAGATAGAAAAGAATGGCTTTCCCCTTCTTAGTGACAGAAATAAAACATTAAGGGTTTTATTTTTAAAATTTCTGGGATACTCTGTCAACTATGGTATATGGCTAGGGATGATGGTAAATAATATTAGAATAACTTAATGTAATATTAATATAGTTGTCATTTACTGTTAACATGGGGAAAGGTTGATAAAAATTAAGATAAAATCTCCTGTTGGCCTCCAATGAAAGCTCTTGAATTTTCAGGTGATTATAGAAGGAAATCAGAAAACAAAGCAAGGCCGTGCTTGCACCTGGCTATTCTACCTCCCTGATATTAAGAGTCAGACCCAAGTCAGAACATTGCCCCTCAGGCATCCTGACATGTGTCTTCCACAGAATCCGAGGTTACATTTGCCATAAGGAATCATATTTCCAATATTTTTCAGCGTTCCATAGCAGTTGAACAATTAAGTTCAAAAAAAACATTTACTCCTGGTAGCATAAGACTCACTTTGTGGATTTATAGTCTCCATTATTGGCCTATTTTTAATCACTGTTTTGTTTTTCATCATCTACTCTGTGGGGTTCTGGACAATTAAGATTTTTCGAATCCGTAATTACCAATTGCATTTCTGTAATATGGTTTTATAATGGATTGCATGTGCTTTCAGGGTTATCAAATGATCTAGAATCAAACCTGTTAGATATATGAAAGCACTGTACTAATGATAAAACAACTGCTATAACTAGACATGATAAATTTGTGGAATGCTATTGTGGCACCATGTTTAGAAAAAAACAATAAAGGGCAAGGAGGTAAAATTTAAAACCTACTGTATTTTATAAAGATACTCCATTTAAAATATTTCATTTATAAGGGATAACCTTGCTATCAGGACACTTGTGGTCTTTAGTCACCTTTAAATGTGCCTGAGTTTTATTTTCAATGTATCCATGTCTCAAAACCCACTAAACACTATAAAATTTCAGAATAAAGCTTGCTGTCTTTTACACTTTAATGTTAATGCATCAGCAGTACAAGGTATATTAATATTTATGGATGACAAAATCCATTATGAAATCCTATGAAGATGTGCTCCCCATTTATTTGAGCCAGTTTATTAACATGAATAAAAATGCCACATTTATTATCATTCTTGGTTAGTGTCAGCATATCAATATGTTACCCAGCAGCACTTGAAATATTGATACAAAAGCAAGACAATGTTAGTCACTGGCCTTCTAAGACAAGCTTTTAGCATTTTAAATCTAGGTGTTCATCTTTGATACTGCATTATTACTTGGATAACACTAAATTCATAAAGTGTCAATCTTAGGGCTATAAAAAGAGCTAAGTAGATGGGAGCTCATTCTAATTTATTCCTAGGCTTCATGCACCACAAATATTTTATATTTGTTAGCATTGAGTGTTCAAGTATTAAGAAAAGAAATATAAACTAGCATAAGAACAGAGATATTTCTGTTTGATTCACTACTATATAACTTGTTGTTGTTATTAGGTGCCATCGAGTCGGTATCCAACTCATAGTGACCCTCATAGGGTTTTCAATGGCTGACTGTTTCGGGATTGCCTTGGGAGTGGATTGCCATGTCCTTCTCCCATTTTTGCGGTGCTGGGAATTGAACTCGGGACCTCAGAGACTGCAGTGCAGCACTCTACCAACTGAGCTAAATCCCAGCCCACTATATAACTACTACCCAGCATAAGGCCCTGCTCTTATTAGACACTGGTTTAATAAATGTATGGATGAATCTAGCATTAACACATCTGATGCCATATAAAGACATTATTGTGGAAGCAATGCAGAGTTTATAAATGAAACGAAATTTAACATCAAATTTTTAAAATTTTTCTTTGAAGAAATTCAGACACCTATAAAAACTTACAAATTATATTTGAAAAGCATTTCTTCTGTGTGTATATCCTTAAAGTAAAAACAAATCATCAAATTGTTGATTTTAATAACAGTAGATGCATAAATTCACCTTTAAGTCTTTTATACAATTGCTTTAGCTATACTTTTATACCATGTGCTTTGAGTCTTAAAGGTATAAATGTTAAGTCTTCTTAGGAAGTCTGTCTTTGGACACACTAAAAGAAACTGGAGTGCCTAAAACACAAGAATGAGCTGCATATGCTTTAAGAGAATTTAAAGATGACTCTCTGGTCAGTTCCACCCACTCTATTTACTTATTTAGTTAGTTAGATAGCTACTTACTTACTTACTTACTTAGTGTCACTAGGGGTTGAATCCAGGGCCTAGGGCACACTAGGCAAATGTTCCATACTGAGCTACACCCTCAGACCTTTTTTTAATTTATTATTTTGAGATAGGATCTCCATAAGTTAAGCAGACTGCCTGTGACCTGGAACTTGTGATCCTCCTGCCTCAGTCTCCTGACTCACCAGGATTATGGATGACTACTACCAAGCCTGGTTAACTCCACCCACTTTAATGTTGCTGTGCACCCACCTGTTTTGTGTTTTGTTTATATTTAACTAGTAAAAAATGAAGCCTACATTAAGTCTTACATCATTCCCCAAAAATAGAATAAGGAGCACTGTGGGCCTTCAAAAATCTGTGAAGGCTACTTCCACAAATTATAAAACGGACTAGGAAAACACAAGCACTAAAATTAGCAATGAGTATTAGGCCTGCTCCAAAAGGAATCCGTGAGGAAAATTTTATTTCGAGTCCTTATAACATTAATGAGGCAAAGAAATCTTTGCTGACTAAAGCCAAGAGTTAGCAGAGAAAAGAAATCAAGGCTGTTTTCGTGTAATCATAACAACCACGTTGCTAAGGTGTAAGGCGGCCGTTTAAATATCTAGGTTACTTTGTGCCTTGAACTGTTTTGAACGTTCCAGAGAATCGCTGCTGAATCCATTTTAAGGAAATCCCAGATGCAGAATTACATGTACTGTGAGAAAAGTTAAAAGGAACCTTGACAACTGTGAGTGGGAGAAATACTTCGTACAATAGTGCAAACTGCCCAGTAGGTTATAAAGTATTCTTTTATCAAATCTGGCCTCAACGTAAGAGCCTTTCAGAAACTCAAAAGGATGAATGGCCTAAACCTATAATCAATGCATATCTTTGTTTTTACATTGCCACCCAGCAGATAGCAAGCCAGGGAAACAAATGCCTGACTACTGAAATATCAGGAACCATCAGATTGGCATAAAAAGTCCCTACTGAGTTGGTTAACACCAAGTAAGCATAAATGCACAAGGTTGTTTTAAGTGACCAATGTGGTTAACCCCACTTATTACCAGTTTAACATTAACATTCCTTTACCTCATTATCTTTAACGCATTTATTAAAACTCCAGGTTAAAAAAAAAAGCTATGGTTATATTTTCCTGAAGACAAAGGTAACATTAACATTAATCATGGATTAGTGCTAAGACTACATTGTACTAACACAGCTCTTTCCACTTTAATGTCCCAAGCATTTTATAAACGAAACCTCTATGGGATAAAGTGAGATATGTGTGAATGTTACACCTATTTTTGAAATGCTTATACCTTGCTTTTGAAACCTACCAAATATTATCCTATATTCTGGTCATCTGTATGTGTGTCTTATCTGCCCTAACACATTCCAAATGCCACAAAGACAAGGGGTGCATCTTGACCATTGGTACACACAGTCTGTGGTCTTTGGCATACACCAGGCAAGTACTAACTTTTTCTATAAAGCAGTGCCATTTAGCTCTTGGAAGCCTATCTGAATACAGGACAAGCCACATTCTTCAACAATCAGCTGTATAAGAATAAAGGTGATACTCTGCTCTCTCAACTTCCTTAATCTTATATTTTCCCTTTAATTGTTCAAAACCCTAGTATCAACAAAGCGTGAAATTTGGGGGTATATAAAAATCAACAATAAAAAGACTGCACTATAAAATAATGGGAATAGAATGTGACCATCGGTGATCTTTAGAGTTGTTGTTGTTGTTAGGTGCCGTCAAGCCGAGTCCAACTCATAGCAACCCTATGGACAGCAGATCGAAACACTTGCCGATTCTGTGCCAGGCAAAGCATCTTATTAATGTTTAAGCCCATTGTTGCAGACACTGTGTTAATCCATCTGGTGGAGGGTTTTCCTCTTTTCCGTTGACCTGCCACTCTCCCAAACATGATGTCCTTCTCCAGGGATTGTTCTCTCCTGACTACATGTCCGAAATATGTAAGACGCAGTTTGGCCATTTTTGCTTCCAAGGAACACTCTGGTTGTACCTCTTCTAGGACAGATCTGTTGGTTCTTTTGGCAGTCCATGGTATATTCAATAGACGTCTCCAGCACCACAATTCAAAAGCATCAATTCTTT
>VMDO01014563.1:32535-54227 GCA_007922755.1 Pedetes capensis | reverse complement strand
GGAGAAAAGATTGAGGTTGTCCAAGATTTTGCTTTGCTTGGCTCTATAATCAACACCCGTGGAAGCAGCAGTCAAGAAATCCAAAGACGCATTGCTCTAGGAAAAGCTGTGGCAAAAGATCTCTTTAGAGTATTGAAAAGCAAAGATGTCACATTGAAGACAAAGGTGCGTCTGACTCATGCCATGGTATTTTCAGTCGCATCTCATGGTTGTGAAAGCTGGACGTTGAACAAGGGAGACAGAAAAAGAATTGATGCTTTTGAGTTCTGGTGCTGGAGATGTCTACTGAATATACCATGGACTGCCAAAAGAACCAACAAATCTGTCCTAGAAGAAGTGCAACCAGAGTGCTCCTTGGAAGCAAGAATGGCCAGACTGCGTCTTACATATTTCGGACATGTAGTCAGGAGAGATCAGTCCCTGGAGAAGGACATCATGTTTGGGAGAGTGGCAGGTCAACGTAAAAGAGGAAAACCCTCCACCAGGTGGATTGACACAGTGTCTGCAACAATGGGCTTAAACATAAATAAGATCATTAGCCTGGCACAGAACCGGCAAGTGTTTCATTCTGCTATACATAGGGTTGCGGCACCTAACAACAACAACAAGGATGGATCTGTTGGTTCTTTTGGTACTCTGTGGTAAATTCACTATTTGTTCCCATCACCCTAATTCAAAAATATCAATTCTTCCTCTGTCTCCCTTATTCAATGTCCAGCTTTCATAACCATATGATGCGACTGAAAATACCATGACGTGAGTCAGCCACACCTTGTCTTCAGTGTGACATCTTTACTTCTCAATACTTCAAAGAGGTGTTTTGCCACAGCTTTTCCCAATATGATGCATCTTTTGGTTTCTTGATCGCTACTTCCACAGGTGTTGATTGTAGAACCAAGTAAAGTAAAATCTTGGACAACCTCAATCTTTCCTCCATTTATCATGAAGTTGCTTACTGATCCAGTTGTAAGGATTTTTGTTTTGTTGATATGGAGGCATAATCCACACTGAAGGCTCTGATCTTCATCAGTAAATGCTTCAAATCCTCTTCACTTTCAGCAAGCAGAACTGTCATCTGCATAACACAGGTTGTTAATGAGTCTTCTTCCAATCATGCCACGCTCTTCTTCACAAAGTCCAGCTTCTCAGGTTATTTGCTCAGCATAAGAGATTGAAGAGGTACAGTGAAAGAATACAGCCTTGATGCACACTTTTCTCGACTTTAAACTGGTCAGTGTTTCCTTGTTCTGTTTGAAAGACTGCCTCCTGGTCCATGTACAGGTTCCTCATGAGTACAATTAAGTGCTCTGGTATTCCCATTCTTCCCAATGTTATCCATAATTTGTTATGATTCACACAGTTAAGTGCCTTTGTATAGTCGATAAAATGGAGAAAACCATCTTTCTGATATTCTCTGCTTTCAGCTAATATCCATCTGACATCACCAATGATGTCCCTGGTTCCACAACCTCTTCCGAATCTGGCTTGATTTTAGGGCAGTGCCCTATCTATATATTGCTGTAGTCACTTTGGAATGATCTTTACCAAAATTTTACTTGAGTATGATATTAATGATATTGTCTGATAATTTCTACATTCGGATGGATCCCTGTTCTTGGAAATAGGCACAAATATGGATCTCTTCCAATCAGTTGGCCAGGTAACTGTTTTCCTAATCTGTTGGCATAAGCAAGTGAGCACCTCCAGTGCTGCATCTGTTTGTTGAAACATCTGTATTGGTATTCCATCAGTTCCTGGAGCCTTGTATTTTGCTAATTCCTTCAAGGCAGCTTCCACTTTGTCCTTTAGTACCATTGGTTCCTGATCATATGCAACCCTTTGAAATTGTTGGTCATCCACCAATTCTTTTTGGTGTAATGACTCTGTGTACAAGCTATAGATATAAAGTAGCTTTCAATAGAATATACATGGCATAAAAACAGACACAACTACATCTATTGAACACTTGAAACATGACTAATTTGTAATGAGCTGCACTGTTTAAGTGTAAAATATATACTGGGTTTTTAAGACTTACTATGAAACAAAGAATGTAAAATAACAACTTCCTTTGTGATTACATGCTAAAGGTGTGTATGCGTATTTTTTTTTTTTACAGTACCTGTAGTTGAACCCAGAGCCTCTCACATGCTAGGCAGGTACTCTACTGCTGAGGTAAACCACAGCCCCTTTTTTATTTTTAATTTTGAAACGGTCTCACTAAGTTGCATAGGCTGCCCCTGGCCTCAAGTTTTCTATACCCCTGCTTCTGCCTCTGGAGTTGCTGGGATTACTGGCCTGCACAACAGCACCTGGCTTGATATATTAATTTAAATTAAACATATTATTAAAATTAATCCATGTTAAATATTTGTGTGGCCACTAGGAAAGTTAAACTTACGTTTGAGGCTCATATTGTATTTCTATTGAACAACATTGTTATAGAGTAAAATGATAGGAGCCAAATGGCACAGAGAAGGAAGGAGGAGAGGCTTAGAAAATAAAACTGCATTATGTCAGAGAGCAAAGCAATCCCTCTGCTCTCAGAGCTGGTTATGAGCATCACTGTGGCCACAGCGGCCAGAATGAGGCCCCATAGTTACCATTATGTAAGTAAGGAAAGCACAGTGGGCACCAGAGAAGCTTCTTCCAGCTCTGAGAAGCACTGGCCAGTGGCTCTTGCGGGGAGGTGTGCTGAGCACTGGCACAAGCATGTCCTGGAGTGCAGAGTGTCCCCCTTTATACTGAGCTTTGAAAAAAGCCCTTAAGGGCAGGACAAGGCTTGGGTAATACAATCCTAAAAGTTGCCTCTTGGCAATTTGAGAACTACACCATTTTGTTCGTGATGCCGTGAGTTGAAAATAAGCTGTAAGTCACAGGCAGCCAGAGCAGTTGGCTGCAGGTGTGGACAGACTGGGACAGGCTACCAGGATGCAGAGGTGATCAAACAGCCTGGAGCCAGACTGTCGTTACAATGAGGTGGCGACTGGGTTATAAAGAAAAGATTTTCCACGCACTGTGTTTTCCTGCTGATCTGTGGATGAACACTATGTTTACCTTTTTATTTTTTTTGGCAGTACTGGGGGCTTGAACTCAGGGCCTCACGCATGCTAGGCAAGGGCTGCAGCACTGAGTTATGCACTCAGCCCTTAAAAGCACATTGTTAACACCACAATACAACATTCTCTTTACATGTGCACTGGAGAATTCCCTGAGAGGGAGCATTCCCAGAGGAGGGAAGAAGGGGAAGGCCCAAGGGCAGGTCCACAGCAGTACCCGCAGCTATCCAACAGGGCCGGATGAGTTGAAGAGCTCGCAGAGCCCCTAGCAGCAGGTCGAACCCAGGGAAGAGCGGATACACTGGGGATCAACTTTAGGGGAGCCCAGGTTAAACTGCCCAGGATGAAGAAATGAAAAGAAATTCATCTTTGTAAACTGTAGATTTCTGGCTCTGGCTCCTCCTCAGAAACAGACAGCTACTTGAGTAAGTAGGTGGGTGGCTGAATAAGGTCCCCCAGGCCTCCTTTCCCCTGAGCACAGTGGCTCACCATCCTATACCTGCAATAAACATGCAGGCACCTACAGCGTGCAACAAGTGACTATGTGACCAGAGAAGAGAGCTGCTCACTGGCTCCTGTCTGGGGGCAGCTCAAATGGGAGACACCAGGGCCAGTGCTGCCTGCACGGCCAGAAGCCTCATGGCACAGGATTTCCTCCCAGAGCCAAGGATGGGGACTTCAGTGTGCCTGGCCTCAAGAAGGAGGCAGCTTCTTCCTCCCTCCCCCGAGCTGGCATTGCTGGCCTACTAACTCCACTTTTCTGGTGTCACACGGGGCCCTTTCCTGTCTACCCTGGTGCCATCTGGCACTGTGTGTAATGCTTCATCAAAAACCTCACTTTTAAGGCTGGGATGCAGCCCAGTAGTGGAGAGCTTGCTGAGCATGCACAAGGCCCTGGGTTTGACCCCCCTGCACCACAACAAAAACAAAAACAAAAACAAACAGGAAAAAGCCCTGTCCCTTTTAGAAAAGTACCCTGTGCTTTGGGTATGTGGAGAAAGCCCTCCTGCTCCAGGCTAGCAGCATCTGTAGCACCAAAGGAAATGGCAGAATTTGCATTTTAAAGATGATCCCAGGTGATTTCTATGCAGGCACATTTGGGAGCAGTGGCATAAAGCATCACTTCATATGGATAAATGGGGAAGACCAAGACCGCCAGCTCTTCCGGGAGGGGACTTTTTAAGGTGAGGACTCTTCAGGATAAGAGCCTGGGCCAGGAGAGGCAAAGTGGAGTGTGAGGTTGTGTCAGCTTGGAACACAGGTTCTTTCCAAATTTTCGCTGTTCCTGGAATTGTCTGGGAAAGGTTTTCAGTATTTGGAGTGAGGAGTACTTATTCTCCTTTTCGTTTTTACCAAGGAGACCTTGGCTAATTATAAAAGTGCCAGAATTAGCAGCCGGGCATGGTGTGCATGTCTGTAATCCCAGCACTAGGGAGGCTGAGGCAGAAGGATTATGAGTTTGAAGCCAGCATGGGCAACCTAGGGAGATCCTGTCTCACAAAAAACAACTCTAGAACTAAGAAATGTGGCAATATTCAATGGTCACAACACACATGGCAGTGAGAGGAATGGGAAGGTCAACTTACTGCTGTCTCCATCTTTTTACCATTGCACCACACATCCATCGTGTCTTTTTCTGTAAAAGTAACAGAAATTTTAAAAGTTGTAATTTTATGATTTAAAGATAAAGTTAGCTTTTATTCTTTATTATTTTAGGGTAAGTCTAATACATTGTATTTCCCTAATTCCATTAATAGTATAAAAATCAAGACATTTTCATGGCTTTGCAACTCGCTTAAAATTTGAAGAAATTATTTTTTGTTCATAGATGAAACCAAAATGAAACAAAATAATCTTTTCATTCATGGCCCTGATACAAACTGATGCAGTCTTGGTAAACAAAGTAAATACTGAGGGCCAATCTTCAAAGGAGGATACAATGGACCTTTCCACCCAAAATGTTCTTTAATATCAGCGACCAGATAATTCCTCCTGCTTCCCACACAGACCCAGCTAACGGGATGATGGCACAAAGACCACCAAAAAAAGCTGCCTTGGCATTTATAAAAGGTAGACAGTAGAAACTTAGCCTGCAGTTGCTTAGTGGATAGCACAATAACCTTTATTCTGTCAGAATGAATCACATTAAGGTGTACATTAAAATTTTCCAATAAAAATAACCTTTATTTATTTTTATCATGGCTGCACTTTGGGAAAAATTATTAGATCATAAGGAAAAAGTAGCTATGGCTGGTAGACTATCTACCATGTGGAAGAACGCAAAACAGTATGGAACAAAATGCTGCCACATTTACACATCACTTAACTTGCCATATTTCACCTGAGGGTATGGGAGTCCCCAAAGCCCTCTGAAAATGTTGGTGCCCTGGGAAGGGGCAGGAGAGAAGACTGCACCCCTCAAGCAGCAGAAGAGGAAGAAGAGAGAGTACTTGTATTTGCGACCCACATGTCATGAGAAGTTAAGGGGTGAAAACCTGCCTGGGATCAAGGCACAGGCTCCAGTGAGGGCTGGACTCTGGCAGGCCATGGGCTCCAGGACCTCCATGTAAAGGGGCTTCTTTTCTCACCATACCTTGAGATGGGTGCCTCACCTAAAGTGCAGATAGGCTTTTGTGATAGGCTAAATGGAGCAAGAGATGGGCAGAGGTGGCTCGGAGTTACTCCAAAGGCAGTCTGAGTGGGATGCCTCCACAGCTTGTCCCAACATGCAGGGCTAAGATAGACTCCAATGGTGGCAAAAACTGGCAGTGAATTGAGTGTAGCTCCTGAACATGGCCATGCACCCAGCTTTCCTGTAATAGCTTAAGGGCAGGCCTCTGAGGAGCACTGCTGATCCAGAAATGATCAAGGAAAATGGAATAAATTTGACTATATAAGAATAAAATAATCCTGAGTAATTGGAAATGGCCATGCACACATATCAGCAAAGTCAGATGATGGCAAACTGGGGGAAATATTGAAAGAGTTCCAACAAAAGGCTCTTTTACTAATAAATACAAAGACTTCTAGAAATCAAGGAGAAGACCAATAATCCAAAGAAAATAGGAGCAAAGGACACAAACAAGCATTGTTAGGAAAGAAATATGAAGGTAACATAGACATATGAAAAGCAGCTCAATCTCACTAGATTTTGAAAAGGACAAATAAAAACAACACTGAAATACCATTTTTCACCTACCAGAATATCGAAAAAATTCTAAGTTGGGCAATGTGCACTGTTGGAGAACTTGAAGGGAATGAGTACCATGGTGGGCAACCATAGGGAAAAATCTTTTTAAAAGACAAAAATGCTATTCTTCTTTGACCTTTTGTGCACTGTATTCCTAGAGGCACAAATGCCCATTGATTGGGAATGAGTTAAACAAACTATTTACTATTCAAATTTAGCATGCAGCTATAAAAAAAGAATGAAGTTCTTTCCTGATATCAGAGGATCTTCAGAATATATATACTAAATGGATAAAGCAGGATGCTTTTATGTAGTAAGGAGGTAATAAAATATTTACATTTGCTTGAATCTGAATAAAGAAACACTAGAAGGACCCACTATGAAAGTAGTTATCATTGGGAGATGGAGGCAGGGGGAGCAACTGGGTCCAGAAGTTCAAGGTCAACCTGGATACCACAGCAAGACTCTGTCTCTAAACAGAAAGAAAGAAAGGAAGAAAGAAAGAGAGAGAGAAAAGAAGGAAGGAAGGAGGGAAGGGAGGGAGATCTGAATGGGAAGAGGGATGGAGACAAGACTCTTCCGTGTATCATTTTTTCATCACTTTGATTTCTGATCGTATGAACATACCACCTATTCAGAAGCATATGTTAGTGGAAGGGCATTTCACTGTGACAATGTCAAAGTGGGTTGGCTGGATCTCGGGAGGACCCTCAGCACAGTCAGCTGGGAGCCTGTCCTCTGCTGCAGATTCCCTCAGTCCTTAGGACCAATAGCTGGGGATTCCACAGGTCATCCCTGAGCATCGAGGCTCTACAAATGTTTTCAGAGAAGTGAGAGTTTCAGAACAGAAAGAGAATTCCTTCTGCGAAGAAATTTCCTCACATTGTCTTTATTTTCCTCCCATGGTGTTCACAGGGTGGCCACTACCAGACCTGAGAATGCCAATCAACACCATCTGTAATCCCCTGAGATGCCTCACATTTTGGGGATGGTGGAAAAGAATGTGCGTGATCCTTGAGGTCAAGTTCCAGTTTTACTATTTTCTAGCAGTATCACTTGGCCAGTCACCACTCCTTCAAGCCTCAATTTGCTCATGGGTAAATGGACAGGAAGATATCATATGCCCCCCCAGGGTCTCACTTTGTATCCCAGGCTGGCCTTGACTCCCAATCCTCCTGCCTCCACCTGCTGAGTGCTGGGATTGTAGTGTGTACCACCATGCCCAGCACCACTTTTCTTAAAGGCTGCGAATAATAAGGTTGGGAACAATTCGTGTAAAGTGCCTAGCATAGTATTTGACACAGAACATGGCCTCGGTAAATCATAATGTTTTGATATTGAAAGGTTTGCTGGCTTTGTTCCGATTACACAATATAAAAACTTAGCAAGTTATATAATATTGTTATGTGAAACTTATTACATTGCATATGTGGTAACTTTTACCACAAGGCCATAGGCAAGCCCATTCTTTGCCCATGAGTAATACAAACAACTAGAAATAATATTTTAAAAGAATTCACTATGTGAAAAACATTGTTAAGTATTTCATACGTATTAATCTCACCCATACAACTCATTTTACAGATGGGGAAACCAAAGCTCAGAGGTTAATTTGCCCATGGCCCAGCTCTGATTCTGGAGCCTGTATCCTTCATCACTTAATGAGAATAGTCTGAGGTTTGGTGGAACTTACAAAGAGAAGGCCATCCAATAGGAATATGCTAGGCAATTTTGCCTTTACCTCAGGAAATGACTCTGGCATTGTCTTCTTGTCTTACAAGGTCCTGTCCAGCCAAGCAGCAAAAGGGACAATAAACTGGGTGCCATGGCGCATGCCTGTAATCCCACAGGTCTGGGAGGCTGAGTCAGGAGTATCCCAAGTTTGAGGTCAGAGACAGCCTGACCTCAAGACTGTCTCAAAATAATAATAAAAAAAGAAGGGGCTAGGAGTGCAGCTCAGTGGTAGGGCACCTACCTAGCCTGTTCAAGACCCTGGGTTCAACTACCCTGTACAAAGAAAGGGATGGGGAGGGCAAATTTGGGTTGAATTTTATCTTCCTTCCAGGCTCATCATGAGGGATTAAAAATGGATAGAGATAAGCAAAGGCAGACCAAGTAATGGAAGGAAAAAAAGAGACTTTAAAGACCTGAGGGAACTCACAAGTGGGTAAATGGGCCCCTGGGAATTTAAAAGATAACCAAGTATAAGCAAGGCCCAGCTTATGGAGTGTCCTCCAATGCCCCTGGGAAAAGTGAGTATCAGTTGTATTATAAGGTTAGCAACGCGGCTGATTAAGTGCCTACAATTATTTTAAAGGTTTGGTTTCATCATCTGTAAAAGTCCCATATGTTTGAACCTGTTGGTACTAATTCTAATCCTTTCCAAACTAAACTTTCCATTAGTAAGTAATGAGATACAGAGATTCTAAAACTTTATTGTAGATTGAGTCATTACGTTCCCAGACACATCACTATTACATTGGAAAGATAATTGATAAAATGAGCTCCTAAAAGCTCCAGAAAGAAAAAAATGAGATTCAGACAGGCATAAAACTTCTCACTTGAAATAATGAAGAATATAAGGTACTGGAACAAGGCTTTCATAAATTCTGAGAGAAAGTGATTTTGAAGTTAAAACTCTGTGCTCAGAAAAAAATATCAATTAGCCTGGAGGCCAAGTAATGCTTATCTCCTAGGCTAGGAGAAATTACTTCAAGATGTATTCCAATAAACAAATACAAAACTGAGAGCAACAGGCTTCATTAACTGGCAAAAATGGAAAGTCCCTGAAAGAAAATCCAAATGGTCATTCTGCAATGGGTCAGGAGCTACCTACCTTCCAACAGGAAGGCAATGACCCCCAAGACTGTCTTCATTAACAAAGAAGGGATTCCAAGCAATGGAGAACACAGAGGAAGTGCTAACAGACATTAGGATTATGGAAAGAAAAGATACACGTGTATTTCCAATAAGAAAAGAGACAGCCAGTCAGGAAAACCTGAAAAAACAAAAACTGTACAAAAAAAAAAAAAAAAAAAAAAAAAAAAAAAAAAAAAAAAAAAAAAAAAAAAAAAAAAAAAAAAAAAAAAAAAAAAAAAAAAAAAAGTCCAAATGGGAAGTAAATTAAAATGGGGTAAAATAATTTTGATCTATTACAAAACAAAACCATTTGGCCTTGACACTGAAAACAACTTTGAGTGGCAGATGGAGTGTGACAATAAAATGGAGAAAAGTAATCACAGCCCACCACATAAAAAGATTTACATAATTGTAATAATGTAAATATTATTTATCGGTTTTAAATTTTAGAATCTATAGACACAGAAGACTTCATAATGGCTACAGAACAAAATACAAATATTAACTACTCTGACATTTAAAGAAAAGGTAGAGGACACAGAAGTTGAGAGATCGTAAAAGGAGAGGAGTAAAGGAAACTGGAATAGTTTCCACCTCACCTTTCCAGTAAGGGATGAAGTAAATTTACAAGTTCATGACAAAGATGGCGGTAGTGGCAGTAGCAACATGATTCTTTGTTGTTGTTAGGTGCCGTCAAGTCAAGTCCGACTCATAGCAACCCTATGTACAGCAGATCGAAACACTTCTCAATTCCGTGCCAGGCACATGATCTTATTTATATTTAAGCCCATTGTTGCAGACACTGTGTCAATCCATCTGGTAGAGAGTTTTCCTCTTTTGCATTTACCTGCCATTCTCCCAAACATGATGTCTTTCTCCAGGCACTGATCTCTCCTGACTCTATGTCCAAAATATGTAAGAAGCAGGCTAGCTATTCTTGCTTCCAAGGAGCACTCTGGTTGCACTTCTTCTAGGACAGATCTGTTGATTCTTTTGGCAGTCCATGGTATATTCAATAATTGTCTCCAGCACCACCATCCAAAAGCATCAATTCTTCTGTCTCCCTTGTTCAATGTCCAGCTTTTACAACCATATGATGCGACTGAAAATACCATGGCATGAGTCAGACGCACTTTCGTCTTCAATGTGACATCTTTGCTTTTCAATACTCTACAGAGATCTTTGGCCACAGCTTTTCCTAGAGCAATGCGTCTTTGGATTTCTTGACTGCTGCTTCCACAGGTGTTGATTATAGAGCCAAACAAAGCAAAATCTTAGACAACCTCAATCTTTTTTCCATTTATTGTGAAGTTGCATACTGGCTCAGTCGTAAGGAGTTTTGTTTTGTTGATGTTTAGTTGCAACCCATATTGAAGGCTTTGATCTTTGATCTTCATCAGTAAATGTTTTAAATCTTCTTTACTTTCAGCAAGCAGCGTGTGTCATCTGCATAACACAGGTTGTTAATGAGTCTTTCTCCAATCCTGATGCTGCGTTCTTCCTCATGAAGTCCAGCTTTTCAGATTATTTGCTCAGCATATAAATTGAAGAGACATGGTGAAAGTATACAACCCTGATGCACACCTTTCTCAACTTTAAACCAGGCTGTGTTTCCTTTCTCTATTGGAACAACTGCCTCCTGGTTCACATATAGATTCCTCATGAGTATAATTAGGTAGTCCCATTTTCCGAAGTGTTATCCATAATTTATTATGATCCACACAGTCAAATGCCTTTGCATAGTCAATAAAACATAGGGAGACATCTTTCTGATATTCTCTGCTTTTGGCTAATATCCACCTGACATCAGCAATGATGTCCCTGGTTCCCAGCCCTCTTCTGAATCCAGCTTGATTTTCCAGTAATTCCCTGTCTATATACTGCTACAGTTGCTTTTGAATTTTAGTAAAATTTTGCTTGTATGTGCCATTAATGATATTATCTGATAATTTCCACATTCAGTTGGATCCCTGTTTTGGGGAATAGGCACAAATATGGATCTCTTCCAGTCAGTTAGCCAAGTAGCTGTTTTCCAAATTTGTTGGCATAACATGTTAATACCTCCAGTGCTACATCTGTTTGTTGAAACATCTCAATTGGTATCCCATCAATTCCTGGAGCTTTGTGTTTTGCCAGTTCTTTCAAGGCTGTTTCCACTTTGTCCTTCAATACCAGTGGTTCCTCTTCATATGCAACCTCTTGAAATGGTTGGTCACCCACCAATTCTTTTTTGTATAATGACTCTGTGTATTCCTTCCATCTTCTTTTGATGTTTTCTGCATCATTTAATATTTTCACTATAGAATCTTTCACAATTGCCACTCAAGGCTTGAATTTTTTCTTCACTTCCTTAAGCTTGAGAAACATGGAGCGTGTTCTTCCCTTTTGGTTTTCTGCCTCCAGCTCTTTGCACATGTCATTATAGTATTTGTTTTTGTCTTCTCAAGCTGCCTTTTGAAATCTTCTGTTTAGATCCTTAACTTCATCATGTCTTCCTTTTAGCTACTTGACATTCAAGGGCAAGTTCCAGCGTCTCTTTTGACATGTAATTTGGTCTTTTCTTTTCTCTCTCTTTTTTTGTCTTTTTAATAACTTTTTGCTTCCTTCTTGAATGATATCTTTTATGTCATGCCACAACACCTCTGGTCTCTTATCATTTGTGTTTAATGCATTAAACGTATTCTTGAGGTGGTCTCTGAACTCAGGTGGTATTGTGGCCGAGCAGTCTAAGGCACTAAGGCTCCAGTGTCTTCGGGGGTATGGGTTTGAATCCCACCACTGCCAATTTCCGCATGATTCTTTAGTGTCTCTAAACTCCCCCATTAAAATAGATGGGGCAACAAAATAAAACAAAAAACTCCAAAGTAACAATGGGCAGGGGAAACTGTAAAACTACAAGATCCATACAATCTCAGCAACTGTGCAGAGAAGCCCAGGGACACTGTAAGGCCCAAGGTGGACCCCAAAATCCCAAAACAGCATTCCCAGTGTGAAGTGGAAAACTGGGAGGGTCAACATGTGAGGCACAGCTGAAAGTGGAAGAGGTTTTATACATCTTAGCAGGGGGTGGAGTACAAGGAAGGTCTGAAAGGCCTAAAGCAGTTTGGGCCCCTGAGCCCTCAAAACCAACCAGCCAAAGCCACCTCCCAGCATAAAACCTCACACTAAGAAGAAACTTTGGGGAGAAAGTAACCAAGCTGAGCGGCCCAGGGACACCAGAGTAAATAAAGGAAAGAGAGGATCTAGCAAAGAGTGGTAGAGGGGAACAGCAGTCGGAAAGTATGCCACTACCCAAATGACAGAAGTGGGGATTCCAGAACCTGACGCTTAAAAAGCAATCCCAAATCACACTCCCTTCTACAAATTCAGGAAAACCAGTTTCATATAAAAGTGAGCTGAAAGGAGCATAAAGTCCTCTTTTAAAAATATATAGGAAAAAAGAACAGATTCAAGCTAGCAAAGACATCAGAAAGGCAATGCCTACAAAAAAGACACAAACCTTATCATACTATGTCAAAATAAGCTAAGGAAATTAAGCAAATTGTAAAACATACAAAAGAACATAATAAGGATTAGAAAAACTCTAAGATATAAGATAAAAAAAATATATATATATATTTTTTTCTTTTTTTGCAGTACTTGGGGTTTGAATGCAGGGCCTTGCACATACTTTGCAAGTGCTCTACCACTGGGCTGCCCCCCAGCCCATTTTTTTTATCTCGAGATAGGGTCTTGCTAAATTACACAGGCTGCCTCCAGCCTTGAACTTACATACTATATGATTCTAAGTATATGGTATTCTAGAAAAGGCAAACTATACAGACATTGAAAAGATCAGTGGTTGCTAGGGGTCAGAAGGGGAAGCTGGGAAGAGATGAATAAGCAGAACACGGGATTTTTTAGGGAAGTGAAACTATTCTGCATGCTAATGTAATGGTGAATATATGACATTCATGTAAACCCTATAGAATTGAGATATGGGAGAAGGATGTGGCAATCCACTCCTGAAGCAATCCCAAAACAATCAGCCACTGAAAACCCTATGAGGGTTGCTATGAGTCCAACCCAACTCAATAACACCTAACAACAACAAACACCATAGAATTGAACAAAATGAACCCTGATGTAAACTATGGACTTTAGTTACAGGCACACACCTGTAATCTCAGCACTCTAATGGCTGAGGCAGGAGGATCAATGCGAATTTGAGGCCAGTCTGTGCTACGTAGCAAGTTCTAGGCCAATCTTGGCTACACAGCAATATCTTGTCTCAAAAAAAAAAAGGTAAAACAAAAAGAATGGCTGGTCAATTGTAAGGAATGTACCAGACCAACGTAAGATGTTAATAACAGGGAAAACTGAGAGTAAGAGGAAGTATATGGGAACTCTATGCTTTATGCTCAATTTTTCTTTAAGCTTAAAATTTCTCTAGATAATAAAACCTATAACAACAACAATATTAATAAGGTGTGAAGAAGGAAAGAAAGGAGGGAGGGAGAGAGGGAGATTGACAAATTTAGAAGACAGGTAAAAATATAGAAGATAGGCATCCCTAAAGAAGAAAACAGAAGCAAATGAACAAATATTAAAACTATAGTTTAAAAGAAAACTTGCTTAATTTTTTAACTATACCAGGATGCCAAAAAAAATGTATATACATTTTAAGAGATGTTATGTTTGTGTTACTTTTTGAAGTTGAATTAAATTATGGTGGCAATGTGTAGTATGTTCTGGATCATATTTCTACTATAACATCAGAAAAAGCATTCTTAAAACATCAAATTGGAAAGTTTCTGTCCCAAGATATGTATGCATTTTGTGGAACCCTCTGTATATGCTGAAAAGGTTCACCATGTACATGAAAAAAATCAACTAAGCATAATCAACACTACAATGTCACACTTTCTTAGTCTAGTAGAACTACTGGACTTCAAAGAAAAAGACAATATGCATTTGAGTATCCAGGTAAAAACCACCAGATACTTTAAAGAGAAAGAATATCGGACCATCATCAGACTTTTTGACAGTAACTCTTTGTACCAGGAGAATATGACATAATATACCTAACATACTTACGGAAAGAAAATGTGAACTGGGAATATTGTATCTAAGCACATTGGCTTTCAAGTACTAAAAACACAAAGGTCATCTATATGCAATAACTCCAAGAATATTGTTGCCATGAGCCCTTCTTAAGGAATGTTAATAGAGAACAAGTTTCAAACAACCAAAGTGACCAGGGAGAAGCAGCAATATAATAACTGGACAGCAATAATTATTGACTTGTAGAACTAAGTTTGAGTGGAAGCAGGAGAGCACAATATATAGTAGCTATACATTCTGACAATTTAAATACAGTAATTGAAGAATATGTAACAAAGTTTAATTGTGGGGGGTAATCATATTAATGGTGGTAGTATTGGTAGCGTTAATGGCGATTATTATGTATACATGTAATGTGGGATAAAGCTAATAATGAGTCATGATATGACATCTTAATTACATCATCTTCTATTTTTTTTTTTTTTTTTTTTTTTGCGGTACTGGGGGTTGAACCCAGGGCCTCGCGCCTGCATGCTCTGCAAGTGCTGGACCACTGAGCTGCACCTCAGCCCATTTTTTTTTTTTACTTTTTGGGACAGGGTCTCGCTAAGTTACGCAGACTGCCTCTGGTCTCGAACCTGCGATCCTCCTACCTCCGCCTCCCGAGCCGCTGGGATTACAGGCATGTGCCACCACGCCCGGCTCATCTTCTATATTCTTGAGAATAAAGATTCTTAGTGTGGAAAAAACAAGATACAGATATTAGATGTTGTAGTTAGGTGCTATTAAGTCAGGTCCAAATCATAGCAGCCCTCTGTACAACAGAACGAAATACTCTCCTATACTGCCATGCCTGGGCACTACTGTCAGTACTTCTCTGCTATTCATGAGGTTTTCAATGGTTGATTGTTTTTTGGGAATGGGCTGCCAGGTCCTTCTCCCAAGCCTACAGCACCTGGTGATTCCAGGTGGTCTTCCATCCAAGGACTGACCAAGCCCGACCCTGCTTATCTTTTGAAATCTGACAGGATTGGATGCCAGGGTAGTAAGACTGTAGGCCATATTTTAGATAAGGTGAAGTAGAGCCTTGTATTCCTGAACTTGAATGACAATTATCAGGATGAACTTATAAGATACTTTATCTTAAAAAAAAAAAGTCTACCCTTCGTTCCCTCCTCCCTCCTTCCACCCATCTATCCATTCATCTATTTATCTGTCTTTGTATCCAGTATTCTTGCTGTGCTCACTGAAAACCTAGAAATAATGAATGAACATTCTTAGCACTTGATCAGCTTATGCTGTTGAAATACCATTCTCGTCTAATAAAAACCAGGGCAACTTGGAGAAATGGTCATTCCAGGTGTGGGCAGAATATGCTCCAAATGAGCCTGGAACATCTTGTCATACTATACAAGAAGGAAGCCACCCAAGTCTACTAAGTACGTGTCTGAAGGACTCAGGTGCCAATGTAAAGAGTCCCCTCAAGTAGTCAAAACTGGCACAATTTGATCCTCAGTAACAATAATAACTGTAAGCCAGGTGTGGTGGTGCATACCTATAATCCTAACAGCTCGGGAGGTGGAGGCAGGAGGATCACAAGTTCGAGACCAGAGGTAGTCTGCATAACTTAGCAAGACCCTGTCTCAAAAAGTAAAAAAAAAAAAAAAAAAAAAAAAAAAAAAAAAAAAAAAAAAAAAAAAAAAGGGCTGGGGGTGCAGCTCAGTGGTCCAGCACTTGCAAAGCATGCAAGTGTGAGGAGCTGGGTTCAACCCTCAGTACCACAAGAACAATAACTGCAATATACTAAAACACATTGAATCTATGAATTAATGATTAGAAACAACATCCTAAATAATCACCTTTAGGAGAAAATTAGGAGATAATACAGTATTCTAAAAGTTAGTGAATAAAGAGAAAAGCAAGCAGTTATCCTGCATTTCCTACACAAAATGTATCACTCTGTACCCAAATAGGAGAGGACAGGAAGTTTCTGATTACAGAAGTATTATACCTAAGAAACAAGGAATGAGAAAATCAGAATATTACTATTTGGCAACCACTAAAGAACTAATGGATCTAGGAACTAGGCATTAATGGTTGCCAATGTCAATAAAAGAAAAAAAAGAAAGAAAGTGGTAAGCTTGGTCTGATGGTGCACGCTTATAATGCCAGCACTTGGAAGGCTGTAGGACGTCAAGTTTGAGGCCAGCCTGGGCTATGCAGCAAGACTCTGTCTCAAAAAAACAAAAAACAAAAAATAAACAAAAAAACAGAGTGATAAACATCATGTGTCTCATTGCATAGCAAACTATAAGGTGGTCTTTTCAGGGGAAAAAAATGCAAACCTAAATTTGACCAAATCCTTAGAGTCCATTACCACTTTATAGGAAACACAGAAAGGAACATCATGGGTACACAGTCAGCAAAATCCAGATCACAGGAAACTCCTCAAGTCAAAACTGATCCACTTTCTACAGTAAGATATCCAAGAATTTTTAGTTTCCTTTCTTTTTAAAAAAACTGTGTGCACTTACTACATTTCATTAAAAAATAGGTATTTGCCAGCATGCAACTAAACTGTGACTTTGTAAACACATGGACAAAGTCTTCTCACCCATGTGTCCTCAGTGCCTGGTATACTAACTGGCATTTTACAGGTAGTTAATGAATATTTTCCAAATAAGTCAGTGAATTAAGATGATCTAAACAGTCTTAGTGATATGAGAAGCAGGAAATAGTAGAAGTAACCAGAAAAATGTCTACTTTCTATTAAAAAAAAAATCTTTATGTGGACTTTGATGATTTTGATCTAATGCAGCCCTATTATTACCTATAGAAAACTCCTATCTTTCTGGTGAATCTTAAATGTCTGCTTTTAAGACAGATTTATGAAGAGAAATAGCAAACAACAATAAATGTCTATGCTGAGATTACTTTTTTAACCTTAGGTTTATAATCTTCAATTTCATCCCTATCAAAATCTGGCTCTAAGATATATGCAAAACCCTGGGTTAAATGAGTGCTTGTTCACACAGGATACATTAGAAATGCACCTGCACTTACATTTCCTCTCCTACCCAAAAGTCCCACAGAAGTCTGGAGAGTTCGAGGAACTCATTAAACAGCCATCATAAAAAAGCCAATACATTGTGCAGAAATAGCACTAACTTACCCAAAACAACTCTAAAGTCCTCACCATCCAAGTGCAATACCCATGTATTGGTAGTTTTTGATCTGTTCTCCATATACTTCTTGAGGCTTTTCCCATTAATTTCCAGAGTGTATTCATAAGCAAAACCACTGACAGCATCTATATTTATGGTTGCTTTTGTCTTTGCAGCTCCAACACAGAAGGTTTCTTTGCCCACTAATTTGAACATCCATTCTTTTCTTATCTCTTCCTAGGTAATTAAATACAAAAATTTTAAAAATATAAATGGAAGAAAATTTAATATTTCATGTTACGAGTATTGTAAAACTTCAAAGCAACCAAATGGCAATGTTATTTAAATATATTTTTATTGATTCATAATGCCAGTTTTAGAAAATAGTCATATTGAGTTTAAATATCAGATTGTATATTCTACAAACTCTGTAACTATTATTAGTTTGCTTTCTACTATAAAACAATACAGGCCAAAACCATCAGGAAAAAAGCCCTGATTTCAGGTATGAAGAAGCTGTATTAATGATCAAGCTTCTCTGTAACCATATTTCACAAAGTAGCATATGTTTTCCTACCTTCCCATCTACGTATACTACTCGTTTACCAGAGGTGGTCCCATGTTCAAATTCAATCTTGTGGACTCCATCACTTAAAGCAACATCCCAAACAGCCACAAGATCTGTCATTTTTTCCAGGCTACAAGGAGGGCTAAAAGAATAAAACAAAGCCATTATAATGGGCCACAGCAGTAACAGAATAATCAGTTAATCCTTCCAAGATGAAAATATCAGATTTTTACAGGCCCCAAAATTACAAACTATTACAGTGATATTTCCTAAGAAATCCTACTCACAGCATATGAAACTATTTCCTCCCTCTTACTCACTCTTCCCTTAAGTGACAACTACTATGTATGGGTATACCGTCTAATAATTCCAAACAAAGTCACCTTAACAGTAATAGGATTAAGAATCTGTTAGTTTATCCTGGATAGTATTCTAGGCAAGGCTATAGTTTAGTACATGGAAAGGTCAGTAAAAAGTGTCTACCCCTTATCCTCCCTCTCCATTTAAACAGCCACAGTATTTAATGGATTTTTTCCCCAGATCTGATCACTCCAAAAATTCTCCAAACTTTACACACTTAAACTAATGGCAAAGGATTTGTTTGAACAAAACAAGGTTCTAATTTATTATACTAAAGTTGAGGGGGAAAATAGTCATGGAAAAAATATCCTATAATAAAGATAAAAATAATACAAACAACTGGTTTTGAGACAGGCTACATATACAGCCTAGACTGGCTTGGAACTTGCTTATGTAGCCCACGCTGGCCTTGAACTCATGACCCTTCTGCCTTAGCCTCTTGGGTACAGGGAATACAGGTGTGCACTGCTACACCAAGGCTGTCAAAAATGTTTTGAAAATCGTAATTCTTGGCGTTGTTACAGGAAATCTAACAAGTAAAGGATTCTAGCTTGTCAAAAATTTCTGGCAAAATTAAACACATTTTTATATTAATATTTTAAAGAATAAAATATATAATGTGAGCCGGGCATGGTGGCACAAACCTGTCATCCCAGCACTTGGGAGGCAAAGGCAGGTGGATCAATGCAAGTTGGAGGCCAGCCTGGTCTACATAGCAAGTTCCAGGCCAGCCTGGACTACATAGCAAATTCCTGTCAAAAGGAACCAAAACCAAATAAAGAAAATATATAATGTGTCCTGTGTTAATAACATATTAGACATAACAACATTTAACCAATATTTTGATATTGATACAGATTATTAATTTTGAGAGCATTGCCATTTACTACAATAATGATCACAGCTAACAGCAGTTGGTCAGTGCTTTCTGTGTGCCAGTTCTATCTGAACCTACAGATTAACTTGCAGAATCCTCTCCATGAGAAAGGCACTACCAGTGTCCCTAGTCTACACATGAGATGCAGAGAGGATAAGGGTTTGCCTAAGGTCACCAGGACATTAAATGGCAGAGACAGGACTTAAACTTAGGACTTGGGCTCCAGAACCTACTCTCTTTACGTCTTCCTTGGTAAATGGACTTTATTTCGTTTTGAAGTAAGAATTTTGTGCTGAGAGGCATCTGGAGACCTCATATCAAGGTTTTATGCAAAAAGATGCTACGTTCATGGTGGCCACTTTCATGCAGATATTCACGACTCCTGCTCTAAATCATAAAGCAGAACCATGCATGCTGCAATGCCACAAAATGTGTCCTTAACAGAGTAACTTGGATAAGTAACCTTCTGAATGATCATAACAATCTTGAAACTTTCAAAGGTTAGTTTATTGCAATACAAGACGTTTACCTTTCATCATCTTCAAAGATAGGACTGTCATCTCCAGATGCCATGGTTGGCAAAATAGTCTTTAATCCAAATAGCAGGCAGGAAAGAAAAAAAGCAGAATTGCAGCAAAGAAAGAATGACAGCAACAAAGATGATATCTACAAAGGGTTTTTCTAACTTTGCAATTCATTTCTTAACCCTTTGACTACCATCAGGATACATATGTGAAAGTAAGTGTGTATGGATTTGACAGAAAAATCAAGAAAGTGATGAAGGAAGGTATTTTACAAACAAGCATTTCAATTATTTTGCTAGTCATATTTTTGTTTTGTTCACTGTAATGCAGAGTTTCTGGACATAAAATACTTATTGTCATATATTTTGATTTGAAATTGGTAGTCAAAGGGTTAAATTGCATTTCAGGTTCTAATGAAACAGCTTTTACATACGATAGAATTGCAATCTTTAATTTTTAGAGGAAGAAGTTAAATCATGCAAATCAACCAATTCTATTTTTCTGTGTTATAGATTTCTTCAAAGTCTAATTTCTAAAAACTAGGAAATGAACTGTAGTTTATTTTAAATATTACATCATATCAGAGCTGCGAGAGCCCTAAGAGATCCTCTGAGTCCCATGCTTCTCAAATTGAGGCCGTGCTTCAGGGAATACATTGCAACTCTAAGATAAACAGGTGCTTCTTTGGGAGGCATCAGTGTTACAGGGTGATAACTATTTTAAATGCAATCTTCACAGAACATTTTCGAAGGTTAAAATATAATTTTAAAAATATCTCCTCAAACAAAAGGTGAATCTGGGGGAAGTAGCCAGGGATCGATGTTCTGGTTCACTCCACAAGAGCAAACTTAAGTTACTCATTTACTTAAGTCCACTTAATTTACAAATGCCAATAATGAGTCCTTTTTTTTTTTTTTTTTTTTTTTTTTTTTTTTTTTTTTTTTTTTGTGGTACTGGGGGTTGATCCTGGGGCCTCACGCCTGCATGCTTTGCAAGTGCTGGACCACTGAGCTGCACCCCCAGCCCTTTTATTTTTTTTTTTCCTTACTTCCTGAGACAGGGTCTTGCTAAATTACATAGACTTCCTCTGGTCTTGAACTTGCAATCCTTCTGGCTCCGCCTCCCAAGCCGCTGGGATTACAGACGTGCGCCACCACGCCCAGCTCAATAATGACTCCTTAAAAGTTAGGGGACTCACTCAGGTCACTAGCAGGGGCTAGCCTAGAACTGGTATTTTCAGTCACATCGTATGGTTGTGAAAGTTGGACACTGAATAAGGGAGAAAGGAGAAGAATGGATGCTTTTGAATTATTGTGCTAGAGAAGAATACTGAATATACTATGGACTGCCAAAAGAACCAATAGATCCATCCTAGAAGAAATGCAATTGGACTGCTCCTTGGAAGCAAGGATGGCTAGTCTGCATCTTATGTATTTCGGAAATGTAGACAGGAGGGACCAATCCCTGGAGGAGGATATCATGTTTGGGAGAGTGGCAGATCAACGAAAAAAAAGGAAAACCCTCAATTAGTGGATTGACTCAGTGTCTGCAACAATGGGCTTAAACATAAATAAGATCATGTGCCTGGCACAGAATTGAGGAGTGTTTCATTCTGTTGTACATAGGGTCACTATGAGTCGGACACAACAGCACCTAACAAGAACATTGAGCAAAGACCTAAACAGTAACTGTGCTGTAGTTCTAGTTAACCTTCACTACTGGTAGAAGCAGAAACTTACACTCACATGCACAAGACCCCTAAATGAGAAGATTAGGATTAACACTTGTACCTCTGCCAAGTTGTCATAAATTCAACTATTTTTGACCCCAAGATCTACCCTACTTTTAGCCTCTTCCTACAGATGCCCAAGGGCTCACTCTCTCTTTGATAAAAATGGGCAACTGTCAACCCTGTCTCACAGGAAACAGTCAGACTGCCACAAATTATTAAAATGATGTTAAAGAAGAGATCAGTGCCTATAAAAACAGGGCATCTGGCAAAGAAAAGCTAAGAACTTTAGAATAAAAACTAGGTAAAAATTCATACT
>VMDO01014563.1:0-32435 GCA_007922755.1 Pedetes capensis | reverse complement strand
CATCCTTTGTAAATCAGAAAGGACTTAGGGATGTTACCCAAATTTTGCTCTGCAATTTTTAGAGATTCTAAGAAATTGAGTAATACAGTATTTAAATCTGAAAGAATTACCCTATTTTCTATTATTAAGAATTTCTATAAATATTACTAGGTCATGGAGATAAAGCATGGGACCATCTTTATAATACCTTTTCACATGGAAGTATAAAAGACAACATAGCAAGTTGGAAGGGAAATCAGAAGCCAAGATGACATTTTATTTTTTAAAAAATATTTTGAACTATTAATTCATACTTTCAACAGTTATTCATGGACTCTCTAAAAAGTAGGATTTTTTCATTCCTTAATAACTGACAGTGTACATCACGGGAGAGAATTATACACAATGTCAGAGTAAGCCCTGTAGCAACTCAGGCAAATCTGAAGCAATCCAAATCTACTTATAAGTGTATATATCAATATTTATGTTTCTTCTAAACACAAATTCACAAATCAATAATAAAATTATGTTTCATTCTGTTCTTATTTTTTTATAGGCATGAATGAAAAAGGAAAAGGCTACTTTAATAAAAAGTAGTATTTCACTTTTTCTTGTCTGTGTCTATTATTTTAAGCAAAAGATTTAATCTTTTAAAAGAATAATAATTATATAATGTTTTAATAATTATTCCTGGGAACCTTAATGGCATACTTGGCTTCTAAAAGGTTGCAATTCTTCAAATTTTGTATCTTTTTTCAAAGGCAGAGGTTAACTGAAAAAGCACTTTCTATGCAAGACTAAAGTGAGCACTATCTTATAAAAAAACAAGAACAAAAAATAAAGAGTAAGAGAAAAACAATTTTCATCATTGGAAAACAAAGACAAGAACAATGAGATCACCTAGTCTAGCCTCTCTCCCTCCTTAAGGGGAAATCGAGGTGAGGTAACAAGACAATCCTTAAACGGTACTCCATTGCTGGTCCTGAGCTCTTACAGAAACAACTTTCAAAAAAGTCCGTGGAAGGACCCAATAATGAATTGAGAGTAAAGAAAAATTTCCACCCATCCCATCTTAAAAAATAATCTCCATCAACAAATCTCATACAACATTTACAAAAAAAATGTCCAAAATCAACTCTGCCAAAGCCTTGCTTTTGGACTACTTGTCCCAGAAGATTCACAAGTCTTGTGACCTCTGTCACCTTACATATTTCATTTCAATCTTAGCACTTTAAAGGTTAATGGAATTGCTCTCCTGACTTAGAGGGAGAATATGTAGAACACACTCTTAATAACTGTAAATGTAATTCACTAACAGTCTGATATCTGGATTTTTGGCCATTTATATCAGAGAAAATGACTAAAATCACTAGTCAGTTCATCTTGTTCACATAAAAATATGCCCACTAGTAAGCCCTTTAGGGAAAACTGAAATAAAATAGGGATATAGGCAAGAGGTCAGAGGAAAGTAAATAAGAACTATTATTCTAAAACCTCAACAGACTGGAAAGCACAGAGATCATTATTTACGTAAATAGACTTTAAAATCCTTTGGGCCATCTACTCATTTTCTTTTGAGCATATGCTCACAAAAAAGCCAGCTTACTTACTCTGTAATTGGTGACTTCTCTGGAGAGTCTATACAAACTAATACCAGCAAAGATAACCCACTCACTTAACAAATGTTAAATGCTCACTACGTGTTGTGAAAGCACTCCAAAGTCAGACATAACATTTTTAAAAATTCTTTATGGTTTTATACAATTTGCAGTGGCCATGCCCTATTTTGGGGCTGGGATTTAGCTCAGTTGGTAGAGAGCTGTGCTGCAGTCTCTGAGGTCCCGAGTTCAATTCCCAGCACCACAAAAAATGGGAGAAGGACCTGGCAATCCACTCCCAAGGCAATCCTGAAACAGCCATTGAAAACCCTATGAGGGTCGCTATGAGTCAGATACCAACTCGATAGCACCTAACAAAAACAACAACTATGCCCTGTTTTGGGAGAAGGACCCAGCAACCCACTCCCAAAAATCAATCCGCCATTGAAAACCCTATAAACAGGAGAAGCAGCACTGACAATAGTGTTTCGCCTGCTGTACGTAGAGTCACTACAAGTTGGCTACTGACTGACAACACCTAACAACAACAACAACATGCCCTATTTATTTCTCAAGGGGAAGCATAGTTTCATAACAAAAGTTTTCTTATGATAAATTACCAGCCTTCAGTTTTCCAATTCACCATTTGAGCCTGCTGTCAAAACACACTGTACTAGGTGCTATCAGCAATTTGAACAATGTGTGTCTGTCCTTAAAGAATTTATTCATTCCAGTTAGTGTTCAGTCAACATAAGAACTAGGTACCCTCCTCTACTTCAAAACTCACTGCAAAGCTACAGTAATCAAAACAGTGTGATGCTGGTATAAGGATAGACATCGTCCAGTGAGAATTTAGAGCTCAGAAATAAACCCACACATCTCTTGCCCATTGATTGACAAGGGTGTCAACTTTCATCAGTGGGGAAAAACAAGTCTTTTCAACAGATGGTTATGGGGACAACTGGTTTTCCATATGCAAAAGAATGAGGCTGGACCCCTACAGCACAACACACACAAAAATTATATAAAAATGAATCAATGATCCAAATACAAGAACAGAAACCACAAAACTCTTAGAAGAAAACATAGGAGTAAATCTTCATTATCTTAGATAGTAAAAGCATAGCAACAAAAGAAAAAAATTGGACTTCATCAAAATGTTAAATTCTTGTGCATCAAGGGACATTATTGAGAAAGTGAAAAGACAACCTAGAGAATGAGAGAAAATATTTGGAAATTATATATCTGATAAGAGTATCATATCCAGAATATATAAAGAACTACAACTCAGCATCAAAAAAGACCAACTCTATTTTAAAATAGTCAAAGGACTTGAATAGACATTTCTCCCAAGAAGACATACAAATGGTTGACAAGCACATGAAAAGATGCTTAACACTATTAGTGATGAGAGAAATGAGAATCAAAACCACAATGAGATGTCATCCCTACCCTAGCCAGCTATAATAAAAAATTTAAATAAATAAAAAAATTTTTAAAAATCAGAAGAGTAAGTGTTAGTGAGGGGCTAGGATTTAGCTCAGTTGGTAGAGCGCTGCGCTGCAGTCTCTGAAGTCCCGAGTTCGATTCCCAGCACCGCAAAAATGGGAGAAGGGCCTGGCAATCCACTCCCAAGGCAATCCCAAAACAGTCAGCCATTGAAAACCCTATGAGGGTAGCTATGAGTCGGACACAACTCGACGGCACCTAACAACAACAACAACAACAAGTGTTAGTGAGGATGTGGAGAAATCAAAATCTTTGGACATTGCTGGTAGGAATGTAAAATGGTACAGCCACCATGTAAAATGGTATAGTAGTTCTTCAATAACTTAAATACACAATTATGATATGACCTAACAATTCCACTTCTAGGTATATACCCTAAAATACTGAAAGCAGGCACTCAGATACTTGGTTCATTGTCGCATAATTCCTATACTCATAAGGTAGAAACAACCCAAATGTCTATGAATGTAAGAATGGACAAAGTGTTGTTGTTGTTGTTGTTAGATACTGTTGAGTTAGGTCCAATTCATAGTGATCCTATATACAACAGAACAAAGCACTCCTCAACATCGTGCCATGTCTGGCCCTATGTCAGTGCTTCTCTGCTATTCACAGAGTTTCAGTGGCTGTTTGGGGATTGTTTTAGCCGTGGGCTGCCAGGTCCTTCTTCTATTTTTGCAGTGCTAGGGATCGAATCCAGGGCTTCAGAGCACATAGAGCAGCACTGTACCAACTGAGCTAAACATACATGTGAAGGAATATTATTCAGCCAAAAAAGCAATGAAATTGAAGACATGCTATAACCTGAACTCTGAAAATATTACCTAAGTGAAATATGACCAAAAAAAGGACAAGTACTCTATGATTCCACTTGTATGAAGTATGTACAATAGGCAAATTAATAGAGACAGAGGGTAGAGGCTACCAGGGAATGGGAAACAGAAAAAAGGGGAATTTCTATTTAATGATTACAGTGATTCTGTTTAAGATGTTGAAAACAATCTGGAAATAGTAATAATAGATGCAGAACATTGCAAATGTACTTAATACCACTAAAATGCACATTTAAAAGTGATAAATTTATATCACATATTTTACCATAACTTCAAAAAATAATGTAGTATAAGAACTGAATTGTACATTTTAAATGGGTGAATTGTATGATATATGAGTTATATCAATCAGGTTGTTAAAAAGAATAAAAAGGAGCTAGGTGTTCTGCTGGTAATGTTTCTTAGGATGTGATTACAATTTCACCAAGAGACAATCCATCTATTCCTGTCCCCAATTTCTACTCTACTCATCTGAATAATCAGAAACATCTGTCACACAGTGCTAAGTTACAAACTCAATTTAATAAATGCATATAATATTCTAAATTCATCCAGGATACCATTAGGTATCAGGCACTTATGAGTCAGGCACTGAGCTGGGCACTGAGTGGGGAACTCTGGAGACCAAATAATGATTATAGTATAGCAACAGGAGTGTCCTTTTATGCTGGGGTTTTTGTTTGTTTGTTTGTTTACTTTTTTGTTGTTGCTGTTGTTGTTTTTTGAGACAGTGTCTCAATATGTAGGCCTGGCTAGCATTGGAACTTGAGATCCTAATGGAAGTATCACTGGAACAGGAACCAGCACAAAACTGGCCGGCCCAGGCAGGGTCCCAGTCCTGCCCAAGGATAAGAAAGCAAGCTCTGGTTTACAACTTGGAAGGAAGGAATTAACTCACCATTGTTTTTAAATTCTTATATATTCATGATTCAATTTGCACACATTATGTGATTGAACTGAAAAGTGCAATTTTGTTTAAACCTACCTTTGCAAGATTTTAAAATGAAAAAGGTGGAAAAACAGTTTATTTTCACTGATGGGGACATTACTAACTTGGAAATTTTTATGTCCTCAAAGAAAGCTTTTTGAGTATCTCTTGGCTCACCTGTCAGCACAGTCTTTGAAAATTCCCTCCCTAGCAACCAACCACTCATGTTTCAGACCATGACTTAAGCATTAAAATCTTTCTGCTATCATTAATCCTGGCCTGAATGTTGCTTTAATTAAAGTTCAACTGTATCGTTCTGTCCATGAGGTTTGAGTCAGTTTGAAAATTACTGAGATGCTCACAGTTGCCTTTTCAGCAAAAGCCAAAGGCCAGCATTAAGGCAGGTCACTCGCTTGTTCAACAGGCCTTGACACCTTGTGCCCAGCCTCTTGTTCAGGATGGGCCTCCAGCAGTGTCAAGAAGCTCCTTGAGCCAGCTATTCCTGAATGTTACTTCGTGGAAGAATAAAAATGAGAAGAACTTTTCTGAAGGCCATTTGGCAGTATCACAAGCCTTTATAAGGGGTTCATTTTAAACAAATAATCATGCTCAAAAAACCAGGCTGATAGGGCTCAACAAATTGCTTCTTGGAACAGCTAACAACTGAAAATGACCAGTAGGTTTACCACAGGATAGGTGGGGGGGACTCTATTAACTCTTTGGCTACCATCAGTACATTTTTTTCCTCCATGACAGTGTTTTTTTCATTCAAATAATATTCAAATGATGTTAAGTGCCGTCCTGTCATGTCCGACTCAGAGACCCTCATAAGGTTTTCAATGGCTGATTGTTTCGGGATTTGCAGGAGTGGATTGCCACGTCCTTCTCCCATTTGTGCTGAGTTGGGAATTGAACCTGGGTCCTCACAGACTGCAGAGCAGTGCTCTACCAACTGAGCTAAAGTCCCAGCCCCATTCAAATGATTGTTGTCAGGTGCCGTAGAGTCGGTGTCCAACTCATAGCGACCCTATGTACAACAGGTGAAACACTATTATTAGTGCTTCTCTGGTATTCATAAGATTTTCAATGGCCGATTGTTTCTTAGGAGCAGGTTGCTGGGTCATTCTCCCAAGCCCACAGCACTCAGTGTTCCCAGGCGGTCTCCCATCCAAGTACTAACCAGGCCTGATCCTGCTTAGCTTCTGAGATCTGACCCGATCGGATGCCACAGTGGTACAACTGCAGGCATTCAAATGATATGCATCACTAAATGCGTGATGATTTTACTCATGCATTCCAATAATTTTGCTAATCATGTTCTTGTTTTGTTCATTGTAACGAAGTGTCTTCTGCAAATAAAATACTTATTGCAACATATTTTGATTAGTCCTTGGATGGGAGACCACCTGGGAACACCAGGTGCTGTAGGCTGGGGAGAAGGACGCGGCAGCCCACTCCCAAAAAAACAATCAGCCATTGAAAACCCTATGAACAGCAGAGAAGCACTGACAGTAGTGTTTCCCCTGTTGTACACAGGGTCGTATGAGTTGGACACCGACTCAACGGCACCTAACAACAACAATTTTGATTTGAAACTGGTAGTCAAGGGGTTAAACCCATCACAGTCCAGTCAAATCCAGGGTGGGGGGTATGGGTGCGGTGGTCAATCCCGCACACAGGAACGCAGTCTAGTGCAGCCAATAGAAAGGACGTAGAGAAACATGTAAACCCACTGGGCAACGCGCGGGATGCGTTATTAAGAGAAAGAAGCGTGGCTTAAGATCCAGGTCCTGAAACAACAACAACAAAGCAAAACAAAAAAATCACTAAACCCTGCTCCTTCTTCCAGGGATAAACGGACGGCAGGGAAATCCACCTAATGGCCTCCGGGAAGCTGGGTCACCGCGGCCCGGCCGCCCTCCTTACGCCTCTCCCGTCAAGCTTTCCGCGGCCGCGGGCCTCACTTCCCGGGGCGCGGATGACCCCCGCCGGCTCCCGCCCCACCACGTCCCCGCTTCGGGCAGCCGGGAGCCGACGGCCGCCCCGAGGCCTTGCT
Organism: Pedetes capensis; assembly: GCA_007922755.1. NCBI lineage: Eukaryota > Metazoa > Chordata > Mammalia > Rodentia > Pedetidae > Pedetes > Pedetes capensis. The sequence goes on along the minus strand of VMDO01014563.1, from coordinate 25,532 downwards.
GCGGCGGGAGGGAAAGGCCCCAACTCACCCGGCACCGCCCCTCGCCTCGCCCCGCGTCGCCTCACCGCGTCGCCGCAGCTGCCGGGATATGGCGGCCGCCCACCCGGCACAGCTCCACGGCGCGGGGGCGCCGGGGGCGCGCGCAGGGACTTCCGGGGGGCGCGCGGGGCCGCCTGCGCAGCGGCAGCTGCAGGGGCCTCACCTGCACCGCCGGGCTTCCTGCGCCCGAAGCTGGGAGGCTGCGTGTCGCGCTTCGGGTCCCTCGGGGCGCCGCCGCCGCACCGCATCCCTGACCCAGCCGCGCCGTCCGTACCCGCGCGCCTCAGCCTGCGGCTGAATCGCCGCCAGATCAAGCGGTGCATGCGGGTCGTGGGAGGCTCCCGGGGGTGGAAAGCGAGCTGCTTGCCGGCGCTGGGCTAAGGCCCAGCAACTGCATCCCGTGTACCACTCGGGAGCCCCAAGGTGAACCTGAGCGCCATGTTCGCTCCCCGAAACCGCTTCATGAGGCACAGTTACTTCTCTAAAGACAAAAACTCCCTAATGTTGGGTAGGGCTGGGTTTTTAGCTCAGTTGGTAAAGCGCTGCTCCGCACTTTCTGAGGCCCCGGGTTTGATCCCCAGCACCGCAAAAATGGGAGCAGGATGTGGCAGCCCGCTCTCAAAACAATCTGGAAACAATCAGCTATTGAAAACCCTATGAAGGTCGCTATGGGACTCGAGACAGCACCTAACAACGACAAAGTTGGGTGGGGCCACCTCTCCCCATCCCCAGGGTGACCTAGCCCTGCTGGCTTGAGGTTGGATAGAAAGACAGGGAAAATTTGGGGGGACAGTTTGGGAAAGAAAGGGCTTCTCATTCTAGAGTCTCATATGAGTTTTATCAGCTGAGAAAATTTAAGCACAACCAAATAGGAAAACTGCCTACTCCTAGTGACCCTATGTACATCAGAAGGAGACACTACCCAGCACTGTGCTATGCACATGATCTTTTTATGTTTGAGCCTGGTGTTGCAGGCACTGTGTTTCTTCTTATTTTGAGTCATGCCACATAAGTAAAAGAAGGTCCCACGGCTTCACTCCATTCTCATTACTAAGGTCGATTCTACTTTGAGGAGGCAACTCAAAAGTCGTTTCTCCAACGCCTTCCAGCTTGGAGGGCTTATTTTCTGGCACTATATTTGACAGCGCTTCTCTGCTACTCATAGGGTTTTCAATGGCTAATTGTTTTGTGTGTGGGCCATCAGGTCCTTCTCTGTAGTCTGTTTTAAGTCTGGAAAATCAGCTGAAACATGTCCACCATGAGTGGCCTTGCTGATATATGAAGTACTGGTGGCATAGCTTTCAGCATCACAACAACACACAAGCCCCATCAGCAGACAAGCTGACAGACAAGGAGGCTTTGTGAAAACTGCCTACATAGAATCCTGCACTTCTGAGACTCATAAAACCAGATTATGGTGAAAGCTGGACATTGAATAAGGGAGACAGAAGAATTGATGCTTTTGAATTATGTTACTGAAGACAAATATTGAATATGCCACGGACTGCCAAAAGAACAAACAGATTTGTCCTAGAAGAAGTGCAACCAGAGTGCTCCTTGGAAACAAGGGTGGCTAGACTTTGTTTTATGTAGTTTGGGCATGTAGTCAGGAGGGACCAATCCCTGGAGAAGGATATCATGTTTGGGAGAGTGGCAGGTCAACAAGAAAAAGGAAGACCCTCAACTAGATGAATTGACACAGCGTCTGCAACAGTGGGTTTAAACATAAAGAAGATGGTGGGCATGATACGGAATTGAGGAGTGTTTCATTCTGTTGTACATAGGGTCACTATGAGTTTGACCCAACTCGATGGCATGTAAGAACAACAAATTAATTTCCCTGTGTCTTGATGAAGTAAGAATTTCCTCAACTATCCCAGGCATTTCAGCAATGCACCTTTTCCTTTCTATAAGTCTACCATGCATCTGCTGGGACCTTGTTGAGCAATGTAACTTCAAAAGTCCCCAAATCACATATATATCCATTGTAAAATACCCAAGCTCATCTCTCTATGCACCTGCGCTTCACTCTGAAGCATGTACTATCTCTTACACTATATCTAATAAACTCTAAACTCTGCTCCATTCTCTGCCTTGTCCTGGAATTCTTTCCTGCAAGTGGTATGAGGACCCAACACCTCCCCTGACTGGAGGCCCCAATACCTCAGAGCAGATAGTAATATTGGGGTACAGCACCCCTTACCACTGCTGACAGCCTTACCTTCATTTCTCTCTTTACATGATGCAAGTTCCTTATGGACACCAGACTTCTGCAAATGCTTGTGCCTCTGTCAGGACACTCCTCTGCACCTCTTCCATTAACTTCCATTTTGTTGTTGAATTTTTTTTTTAAAGTCATTTCTTAAGGAAAACTATCTTAGCCTGTGTAAGACTTGTGGCACCTGTGATTCTTTTTTGTAATTCCTTTCAGGGTGTGCAATTATTTGTGTAATTTTTTGTTAATATGTAATTTAATAGTAAACTGAAGTCCATGAAAGCAGGGATCTTGGTTACTTGGCTCTCACTTTTGTATTACCCACATCTGAACAGTGGAGGCCTATAGTGTTGTTGTTAAGCGCTGTCGGGTCGGTATCCGACTCCTAGCAACCCTGCATACAACAGGAGAAACATTATTGTCAGTGCTTCTCTGCTGTTCATAGTATTTTAAATGGTGGATTGATTTTTGGGAGTGGGTTGCTTGGTCCTTCTCCCAAGCCTGCAGCACCTGGTGTTCCCAGGCGGTCTCCCATCCAAGTACTAACCAGGCTCAACCCTGCTTAGCTTCCCAGATCAGACGGGATCAGATGCCACAGGGCTACGGCTGCAGGCTTTCTAAATATTTGCTGAAGGAATGAACAGGCCTGGATAGTGTATAGGCTCAGGATACACCACCCAAAATATGAATGTATGAAACTAGAATAGGACACCCCCAAAAACTTCTTTGATATATTTTGAGATGGTTACTCTAAGAAACCCTTGATGCAGTAGTGACTTTGAAAAGGTGTCCATTTGTTTAAAAAAAGTTACATCTATAAAGGAAATCTACACTATTGGAAAGTATGTTGTTTCGTGCCATCGAGTCAGATCTGACTCACAGCAGCCCTCAGTATAGCAGGACAAAACAGTACCCAGCACTGTACCGTGCACATGATGTTTTAATGTTTGAGCCCATTGTTGCAGTCACCATGTTTCTTCTCATTAGCATAAGTATCAGGAAAAGGACTGCTTCAAACAACTTTGATTACTTGAGAAAATTTTTGTTGTTGGGTTGAGGAGTTATTTGTTGTTTTTGAGACAAGGTCTCACTGTATAGCCCAAACTGCTCTCAACTCACAATCCTCTTGCCTTTACCTCCCAAGTGCTGAGATTACAAGCACCACCACCGAGGCTCGAGACGCTTTTTATCTGCACAGTAAGACATTTTATTCCACCATACATTTTTCCCCTTACCCTTCCATAACTTGTCTTCACCACCCCCCAGAAGCCTCAAGTTCCTATTCCTTTCTGTAGCATAGATGTAACTATACGAACTTCAATGATCTGACTCTTCTTCAAGTCTTATTATTTTGTGAGACTCCATTTGTATGTACATATGTCATTAATCATGGCTTTTCTCCTATTAATCTGTCTTACTGTTACTGGAGTTTTAGGGCAAAGGACCAGCTCTGGGAGTCCCAACAGACTAGACTCTGTCACCCAACCCCAATGTGCTAATTAAAGAGACCAGTAATAGTGAAAAGCAGACAAAGAGATTTAATCAATGTGCACACTGGGAAGAAGAACAGGTAAAGGGGCCCAGTGACCCTCAAGTCCATCTTTGGGATACTGACATTACTTTTAGGTTTAAACAGAGGAAGAATTAAGGCAGGGGGCAAAAGGTCTGCATAATTAAGCAGTCCTGGTCAGAGTGTGGTTTGGTAGATCATGATCTCAGCTCTGGTTCTACAAGGTGGTCCCAAAAAGTTACTGCTGTCATCTCTTGAGGGGAGCAATCTGATTCCCACAAGATGATTACTCCTGTCTCAGGGTGCTGCCTGGCTGTCACAGATAACTCTCTTCATTTTGGGGGTGGTCTGTTCTTTGAGGCGCTGCATTCCTTAAGGGTAGTTTTCATCCCTTGTCCAAGAGATTGTATCAATTATTCTTGTTTGTGGAATCCAAAGTGATGGCAGAAGAAGGTGACTCAAGAGGAAACGTTTAGAGGCAGAAACAGAGCTAGAGAAATGGAGTTAGGCCAGTGGCCAGTATCCTCCTTCACTTTTAGTTACCTTGTGGGCCCAAGTGAGGGCTCATTGCTTTTTGGTAGAAGCATTTTCTAAGTGCCTCTTATATTATGTCAATTCAACTCATAGCCCAGATAAAGAATGTAGAAGGGTAGTTTGGTTGGTAGGTGAGATCGAGTTGGGTCCAACTCATAGTGACCCTCATAGATTTTCAATGGCTGACTGTTTTCGGGATTGCTTCGAGAGTAGATCGCCACATCTTTTTCCTGTTTTTGTGGTGCTTGGGATCAAACCTGGGTCCTCAGAGAGTGCAGAGTGGCATTCTACCGACTGAGCTAAACCCTAGCCATGGGAAGGCACAGGGAACCCATTTTCCCTCTCTTTCCATAGCATTTTAGTTTGGCCTTGATGCTCCCTTTAAGAAGATGGTGTCACCTGCAAAGAGTAAGCAGTTTGCTGAGTGGGCCATCTGGGGAAAGCAGTGATGGTCCCTGGAGAGTAGGCCCAGCAACAGAGGAGGGACATGTGACGGGACTCAGGCGGGCTTCTGAGAGCCAGGAAGATTTGGGGACTGCTATATTCTGAATCCTGATGTCCTCCCCAAACTCATGTTGAGGAAAAAAATCTAATTAAACCACACTAGGCCCGGGCTCCTTTAAGACTTGGGAATCTATATTCCTCACTCACCTGCTCAAAGAACTGGACTGCACCCCCTTACCTAGGGAATGCCAGGAGCTCCTCTCTCTGAACACAGAATTACTACAGTAAATGCTGTCCACGTGGTCACAGCCCCTGGTGTCTAGAAGTTGTTTCTTTAAAGATTCTTTAGTCAAAGAAATCCTGCTTTCTGCTTGAATTGCTCTGTGCCACCTGTGAACTGTTTAAAGAAGCCAAAGAGACCCTTTTGTCTACTAGCTGACAGGAGAGAATGACTTGGGAAGCGTGGCCATTTTGGAACAGAGAGAGATCCTGTCGTTGCTCTACCGACACTAAAGCCCCTTCCTCTAATTAATACTGGTGTTTGGGTGATTTTTCCTCTCTAATGGGCCTTGCTCCCTGTGAGGGACGTGGTGAAGTCTCCCCTCCAGCACAGGTATGAAGAGGTCATGAAGGCTCTGCCTTTACAAAGAGGATTGTTGTGGTTGTTAGGTGCTGTCAAGTTGGTGTCCAGCTCATAGAGACCCTTTCTCTATGAGAAAAGGTGAAACAGTGTTGTTAGTGCTTCTCTGTTACTTATAGAATTTTCAATGACTTTTTTGGGAGTGGGATGCCAGGTTCTTTTTCTAAGCTTACAGCACCTGGTGTTCCCAGGCGGTCTCCCATCCAAGTACTAACCAGCTCCTACCCTGCTTAACTTCTGAGGTCTGACAAGTTCAGACACCACAGTGGTACAGCTGCAGGAACGAAGAGGATTAGTTCCTTTATATAAGAGGTTTCAGGGAGCCGAACCAGACCCATTTTGCCCACCGCACTGTATGCCAATCACTGAAATGATGGGTTTTGCAAAAGTCAGAGAATTTATTCACAGGGTGGCCATATGTGAAGATGGGAGATCAACTCTCAAATCTGCCTCCCGGAAGATAGGATTTGGGCACATTTATAGGCTGAGGTGTAGAGAAAGGTGATTGGAGATTGAGAAGTAATCAATGATTTGTGCATGCATGATCAAACTTCAACAGTTACCATCATGACCCACGTGTCAGAGGTACCCTCTACAGTTCTAAAATTGGTGAGATTTTTTTGGTGGGGTGACATACTAGGGGAGATGAACCCAGGGCCTAATGCTTGCTAGGCAAGTACTCCACCACTGAGCTGCATCCCCAGCCCTTTTTGTTATTTTTTATTGTGAGACAGGGTCTGGCTAAATTGTGCAGGCTGCCTCAGCCTCTGGAGTGCTGGGATTACAGGCATGCACCATGGCACCTGGCTAAAATTGGTAATTATTAAAGGTCAATTAAAAGCAAGTAATTAGGGGCAGCTGAAGCAAGTTAAGGCTAGAGAATCTATTCAGGTTTTCCTTAGTTTCATGAGGGTGCAGCAAGAAGGCACCGTCTTTGAAAACAGGAGAACAGGACCTCACTTGACTCTCAAATCTACTGGCACCTTGATCTTGGAATGACTAGCCAGAACTGTAAGCAATGAATTTCTGTTGTTTAGAAATATAAGATATTTTGTTATAGCAGCCTGAACAGACTCAGATAGGCACATTCAGGCCCCATTATCTAATTTCTTTCTGCAGCTTGATGCTACTGTAAAGAAAGATTTTTCTACCTTTGGTGTTGGTAGGGTGGATGTAATTTCTAGGTCTTAAGCAAATACAGTCCATGAGAGAAGGCAAAGTTGAAAGATAAGAAGAAACACCTTATTGATTAACTGATTTTCAGAGTAATAGGAGTGAATATTGTTTTCGTGGCCATGGGGGCTGACCCAGGGCCTCATGCATACTTTGCAAGTACTAGTACTCTACCACTGGACTGCACCCCCAGCCCCTTTATTTTTTATTTTGAAACAAGGTCTCGCTAAATTATACAGGCTGCCTCTGTTGGCGAACCTGTGATCCTCCTGCCTCCACAGTTGCTGGGATAACAGGCATGGGCCATGGAATTTTTAAGCAAATTATTAGAGGGATTCTGTGTAGCGTGCCCTGATTTGTTTGCTACCCTGGATTGAAAGCTCTCTGAAGACAAAGACTTCATATTTGTATTTTCTTAGTTATGTGCTTTTCTTTGTAGAACAGAGTTAACAATAAATCATTGTTAAAAGGCCTCAGGGTGGAAGTTTCCAGAGATGGGATAAGACTAGCTGATTCTTTTTTCCTAATCTTTAGCTCTTCCCTCCCTAATTCTTTAACTTTAGTCCTTAAGTTTGAAAAACATTTTTGAGTTCTTGGGCTAGAACCAGGAAACCCTAGTTGGGGAGCAGCTGAAAGATGTTGATTGATGAAGTATCCTATTTTCTTATAAAACTTCAGGAATCCAACTACTTTTTATAAGACCAATTGTTGTTAGGTGCCGTCGAGTCAGGTCTGACTCAGCAACCCTGTGTACAACAGAATGAAGCACTCCCTAACATTGGGCCATGCCCAGCACTATGTCAGTGCTTCTCTGCTATTCATAGGGTTTTCAGAGGCTGACTGTTTCGGGAGTGGGCATCGAGGTCCTTCTCCCACCCCCCCACCCCACCTTTTTTTTTTTTTTTTTTTTTTTTTTTGGTGTGGTGCTGGGGATCGAATCCAGAGTCTCAGAAAGGACAGAGCAGCACTCTACCAACTGAACCCAAGATATAATGTATTGCATCCTTGCTATGTTCCTTATATGCCACTGCTTCAGATTCTCACAACAGCCCAATGATTATTTTTACTCTATTTTACAGAAAGACCCAAAGCCCTTCTGAAGTTACAGGGCCAAGAGGTGGAGCCAGGCTTGTGGGGTTTTGAAAAGTTTGTGTTAACAGAGCCTATTATTAGAAAAGGATTGTGCTTGAAGAAAAATCGGGGCCGACTCTTAGAGGTGTAGGGAGCCCTCTGCCGGGAGGTCCCATGTCCAGTTTGGCCAATTCCCAAAGCACATCGAAGTGTGCACCTGGATTAGGAAAGGCAGTAAGTGATTGCTCTGCCGGATAGTTCTGTGTCATTGTTTCCTCTATGGATGCTTCCGGGATACCTAGAACTGAGGAATATACCAGTTGGCATTGCATTTTCTACCTACCCATTGCATGGGCCCAGCATATCTGACAGAGGACTAGCCTCTTGTTACCTGGCAGGGTTACTATGGAAAGAAATCACAGCTGAACAAAACATTGTGAAAAGTACTGGGAGTTAAGTGTGGTCAAGCTTAAGGGTAACTGAGGTTTGACTTTATTCTCACTCTCGGATTGTTTCCCAGGAAGTACCTAAACCTCATAAAGTGCCTCTCACCAGTTTGCCCATCTCCAGTCCCGAGCTTCGTTTTGAAAGGGGAAGTGTTAATGGATTGACCAATTTTCTGAACTTATTTTAAAACAATATGCATGGAGACCAAAGTAAAAAAGGTTACTGATGGTGAATACCTAGAGATTTTAAGTGCTCTGTGTATCCCTCTGGTATTGGTCTAGCATGACTATTGGTTGTGTGCTAATGAAGGCATCAATACTTTGGAAACCAATTATAGTTATGGTAACTCCTTTTCACCTTCTGGAACCCAGGCGTAAGCCCTGTGTGGATTTCCTAGGCAATTACTGATAAGGAGGCTAGGCATGTTTGAGTGACCTAACTGGCTCAAAAAAACAAACATAAACAAACAAGGACAACAACAAAAACCAGAAGGGAAGGTTTCTGATGGAAAAGAAAGTATGTGGCCCTAATTGCCCCTAGTAAACAGCTGGAAAATCATTTCAGCATGAATTCAAAGCCTACCATATTTACTACAGAGCAGAGACTAATTGAGGTCCTTGGTAACTTATTGACCACTGAATTAACCAATCCCAAAATTGGCCTGCCTCTGAGCTTTCTGTTATGTGAGATAATCAATTTGTTGTGTAAGAAGACCTTTTCAATGAGGTTTTCTATTACTTACATCTAAAATATAACTCAAGAATGTTTGCCTCTGGTCACAATTAGGGCGGTCACACTCAGGACAGTGGGAAAATCACCCTATTCCTGGAATAAGGCAAGCAGTGAGAGTTCTTGTGTTTGGAGAGTTGAAAATCGGCCAGCCACTGTTAGTGTGAATATCCAGGTATGGAAAGGGTGGGAGCAGGGTGGGGATATGTTTACATGGGGCAGCCAGTAAAAACTCACAGTTCCTGGAAGAAGGCTGAAGACAGGCTTGAAAGTAATAAGCTCCAGCCAGGTGCAGTGGCACACGCCTGTAATCCCAGAAACTTGGGAGACAGAGGCAGGAGGATCACAAGTTTGAGGCCAGAGGCAGCCTGTGTAATTTAGCAAGTCCCTGTCTCAAGATAAAAAATAAAAAAGGGGCTGGGGATGCAACTCAGTGGTAGAGTGCCTGCAAAGTATGCACAAGGGCCTGGGTTCAGCCCCACAACACCCTTCTTCCCAAAAATAATATGCCCTAAGAGTTGTGTCCTCAGACCTCCTGCTGAGAGAAACTCAGTTGATGCCCTGGGAGGTAGGTCTCTGTTGGCCATTGTGGGACCTGCATCCCCAGAGACTACTGCATCATGTGACCAACTGGAATAGGCAGTCTATTAATAGTGGCACCATGTGGCTATCAGATGCAATGACAGTGGCAGTTCCCTGAGACCTCACACATTCCCTTCAGGTGTGTGGAAGGTAGATTTTCCCTTTAAATTTTTTGGATCACTTAATCCTCTAAGTTTTTGAAAATGGTAGGCAAAGACCATACTTTTAGATTATGAATTTATTAAACTGAAAAATAGATTTAGATCACTTCCTTTTGTGGATTTTTTAAAAAGCAGTATGCGTGTAATCCCAGCAACATATATGAACTGTATTAAAGGGGCCTGGGTTTAATTACAACAAAAATTAAATTTAAAACAGTAACGTTTACTGAATTAGGCATTATATTAAAGTGCTTTGGAATTATCTCATTTGATTTGCACAAGATTTCTCTAAATCATTCCTTCTTGTATTGCTGGGGAACTCTTACAGTTGAGAATAAGTATCCCTGTAGGTTTGCAGTTCTCCCTCTTGGCTGCACATTGGAATCACTTGGGAGGATTACAAACTGGGTGCCTGGGTCCCATCCCAGAGATTTTGACTGAACTGGCCAAAGACCGGCATAATAATTTGCAAAGCTCCTCAGGTAATTCAAATACGCAGGCAGGGTTGAGCCCCATTGGCCTCGGACGACTTCAAAGACAGCCTTACTAAACCTTTCTCTTCTGCAGCCTGTCTGCCTTCCCCGCACCCCGGCATTATTGGTAAGTGATGGTGGGGATATTGTATCTTAATTTGAATGTATGTGCATCTCCTCCTTAACTAGGCTGATCATCTGCAGTAGGGCATTTCACCATTTGTGGAGCCCGATAATGTGGCCTTCCACTTCATAGACATTTGGGGGAAATGCTGAATGGGAGGGTCAATGTTATCAACAAACATTTATTGGGGTCCTCCCAATGCCAGTTTAGCGCTCGGCCAAATGTGCCACATTGGGAACCTGCTGACCTGTTCCCCTGCGAGAGCCCGCAGTCATGCCGTGGGACAGGGGTGTATAGAGGGCAGTCAGCAGTGACCAGGTAGCCTGCCCCTCACTTTCATCCGCAGTCACAAGTACGTATTTCTGATGTCTTTCGGCTAAATGAGGCGCCACGTCAGTGACAGCGCACCTAACAAGCTAGGGCAGCCGGAGCGCCAGAGAGCCCACCGCCGCACTGACACCCACAGACGCTGCAGCAGTAAGCCCCGCCCCCAGGAGCGGAGCCAACCAGAGCCCGCGCCGGGCTCCAGCCTCCGCTTGCTGCCAGAGAGAGTCGATCGGGATGGTCGTGGGCAGAGCGGGGAGCGGGCCATCGACGCGGTGGGGCTATATTGGCCAGCCTGCCTCTGCTTCGGTAACGGTCGCGGGGGCGGGGCCAAGGTGGCTGGGCTGAGCGGGCTGCTGGTGGGCGGAGGCAGAAGTGGAAGGTGAGTGGCGGTGGGGGTCGCCCGAGCCCCTTCCCTAAGCACCCTTAGGCTTAGTTTCACCTGTCGGAGTGAGACCTTTCAGGAGACCCAGGGAGAAGCCACCTGGGACCGGTTCGCGCAAGTGAAAAATCCCTGGGTAAAGGTTTGGGGCGTGGACAGGGCTGGTTCGAGCCAAGGCTTCCAGGGCATGGTGCGCTGCGGCTTTGCGCTTACCGGCCCAGTGCCTGTCTCTGTACAATAGAGCTGGTAATTCTTGCCTGACATGGTGATTGTGAGGGTTAAGTGAGGTAGTAACTAAAGCTTAGACTCACACCTGGCCCAGATTTTGGAGAAGTTGTAGGTATTGTAATCACTGCATCCACAAGACTGTATTTGGGCTGATCCGTTCCGGTTTCAATGTCAGGATGGCTGAGGTGGTGGTGACCAAAGCCGGGCGATCATGGGAGTAGGGTAGGTGAACACCCCTTTCTCCAGTTTATTAGGCTCATTCCAGGTTGAGGGGGACGGGGACTGTGGCTTTGTGCGGGGTTTACTTTGATGCTTCTGATGTGCAAAATGTCAGTAGGCTGAGAGACCCTAACGAAAAGGTGGATTTCCACTGCTACTTCATTTATTTTTAATTATAATAATACATAACACCGTGGGCAAATTAGTTTCAATCCCCTGCATGAGGTGGTGGTTTTGTTTTCTTTCAATATTGTCAAGTAGATCTGGGCCTCCCACACCCGTAACTTTTTGGGGAAGAGGTAGTTAGCTTGGAGTCTACTGGCAGTTTTTTGTCTCAACGGAGAGGCTAGTTCTGGCCTGTTATGTAGCCTTTCATGAGGCAGGATGATTTAATTTACATCCAAAGCCTAACTCTCTTTCTTTATTTGTGGTAGACTTCAAGTTTTTTTCCTGGGAAAATTAATCATCAAGTTGCAATGTTTTTGGAGTGGTTTTTGCATTTATAGAGTATGTTGTTAGGTACTATCAAGTCAGTATCCCACTCATAATGACCTTATGTACAACAGATGAAACAGTATTGTCAGTTCTTCTCTGCTATTCATAGGGTTTTCAATGGCTGATTTTTTGGGGGAGAGTGGGTTGCTGGGTCCTTCTCCCAAGCCTGCAGTAGCTGATGTTCCCAGGTGGTCTCCTCCACAAGTACTAACTAGGCCCGACCCTGCTTAGCTTCCAAGATCTGACGGGGTTGGACACCACAGTGGTATGGCTGCAGGCTTATTGAGTATAGAGACTTTGAAAGCATTATGTTCCTTGATTGCAGTATTTGGAAATATGTACTTTTGAGAAAGCTTACACATTCTGGAGTGACTCACTTGAGAAAGAAGAGTTTCTGATCATAGTTTGTTATTTCCAGTTTTTCCCCAAAAAGGTTGTGAAAAAATAAATTTTAATGCATTGTGCATGTTATAGATCTTCAGATGTTTAAATGGTATCTTAACAGAAGGCTCTTGAAACATGGACAGTGCCAGAACATAGCATTTTTAAAATTCTTTTCCACCTTGGCTTTATATGCCGTGTACAAACCAACTTTATCCTCTATGTTCTACTCAACACCTATGTGTGTTATGACACTAAGTAAAACTATAGCTTCTGCCTTGGCCCTGGGAAGCATGTGATGTCTTCATGTGACTTTCAGAGTTCCAAACCTGTGCCCTGTAACAGCCTGAAGTAGGGAAAAGCCTGCTGCAATTTATTGGCATCTTTTCATTAATAGAGAAGAGAGTCTTCAAAAGCATGTTAATTTATTGCAGTAATTTGAAATGCATACTTTTAAGAAAGCTTTCAGATTTTGGTGTGGCAGTTACAGAGGTCACAGAATAGACTTGTGAAAAGGAAGGCTTGATCACTGGTGCAGATGAGTTAGTTTTCCTACCTTTGCTTTTGTGTTCAGTGATAGCTTGTCTTTCACAGTGCTACATTTTAGGGCCCTGGGAAGTGAGAATATCTCACCCTTGCATCTACAAATTAGAAATGATGATAGATTTGTATGTCCAGCAAATGTTTCAACGCAAAGTGGAGAGGAAAGATAAGGGAAAAGAATAGAAGGGAGGTAGCGTATGGTGGTAAGCTGTGGTGGCCATTAGCATTACTGCAGTTGTTCAGGCTTCAGTTCAATGAATCAGTGGCACAGATACCTGCTCTGAGAATAACACAAGACCGTTCTAACAGGTTGAACCCTTCAAGGTTTTGGTATCTTTTTTTAAACCTAGATGAAGATCCAGTTTCGGACATGAGATTCATTGAGCGATCATTTCATCACAATCAGATCAACTTGAATGACCAGGTGTAAAGTGCAAGAGGAATGTACTATGGCTGAGGTATGACTAATGTGACAGTGACTCTAAACGGTGGGAAGTCAAGTCAAGCTCTGGTGTATAATGAACAGTAGATATACTACACATAGTTCCTTTTGACCTCCTGATGATTCTGTTAGGTAAATATTTTATTTTTTATTTTTTTGCGGTACTGGGGGGTTGAGCCCAGGGTCTCACACTTGCATGCTTTATAAGCGCTGTATAACTGAGCTGCAAACCCAGCCCATATTTTTGCTTTTTGAGACAGGTCTCACTAAATTATGCGGACTGCCTCTGGTCTCAAACTTGCTATCCTCCTGCCTCTGCTTCCCAAGTCGCTGGGATTACAGGTGTGTGACACTATGCCAGCAGGTAAATATTTTAAACACAGGAGGAAAACTGAGGCTCAGAGAGATTGAGTAACTACTTAAAGCATAGATAGCAGGTCACCAAGTATAGTCACCACCTCAGTCCTGCTGTGTGCCAGGTACTACTGTGTTCTTATTAACTTTCTACATCCACAATAATCCTATAAGAAAAGTACTTTTATTGCCATTTTTTGATGAGGAAATTGTAGCACAGAGAACTGATTGTGTGGCAGAATCCCTAGGCAGTCTGGCTACCCAGGTGTACGGTGTTTCTTTTGGTCATTATTTCCTTGATTGTTGACTTGGCAAAAATCTTTGTATTGTAAAATGAATTTTTATTAAATAAAACCACACATAACAAATGCATAGCTTAATGAATTATAAGACAGTACCACACAGGTATGCTAAGCTCCTCCATTGCCATATTCTAATCACAACTTAGTGCTCCTGTTAATTGCCATTGTCCTGATTTTTAATCACTTCCCCATTTTTAAAGTTCTGTTGTAAAATGTATAGTCTTACTATAAGTCCATTAAGAGCTTTCAAACTTTTTAATGTAATCAAGTTTGAAACTTGGGAGTCTGAGGCCCTGGATACAACGTCCTAGCACTGCAAAAGAAAAAAAAATTAACTTTTTTTTGAGACCCAGTCTCACTATGTAGCCTGCCTCCATCTCCCACATACTGTACTTTTATTTAATCTGTCCATTAAAAAGTTTTAAATTCAAGATGGGTGCTGTACTGCATGCCTGTAATCCCAGCAATTTGGGAGGCTAAGGCAGGAGGATCCTGAGTTTGACACCACAGGCAGCCTCTGCAACTTAGTGAAACCCTGTGTCAAAACAAAAAAAGGGGTTGGGGGTGTGTAGCTTAATGGTAGAACACTTGCCTAGCATTTTTGAGGCCCTGAGTTCAGCTCCCCAGCACTGGGGAAAAAGAGGGTTTTTAAATTTATCCATCCACATTCCTCCTTCCTTCCTTTTTCTTTTTCTTTTTCTTTTGAGGCAATTCATCCATCCATCCATCCTTCCTCCTTTCCTTCCTTTTCTTTCCTTCCTTCCTTTCTTCCTTTCTTTCTTTCTTTTTTTTTTTGAAGCAGAGTCTCACTTTGTAGCCTAGGCTGGCATTTAACTCACTATCCTCCTGCCAAGTGCTGTACTTTGCACCTGTAGGTTTTTCTCTGCACTCCTTTCTTTTTCTTAACAATTTATCTGATTAAGATCCTGTTATTTGGCTTGTACATTTCCTACAGTCTGAATTTTGTTGATTGCAAACTAATGTACAGTTCAGTATGTTTCTGTACCCTCAGTAATTCCTATACGTTGTTAGCTGGATCCAAGACAGGATCCTATTTGGCAATTCTTTGGGTAGTGTTTGGCAAGACAGTCATAGATGGCTGGCTGGGGATCCTTTTGCTCTACCCAAATAGAAATCACAGATAGATGAAGAGTGGTTACTTAAGTGTTGACAGCCCTGAGTTCCAGAGATCCACAAACTGGGCTTTCAAACCCAGAGATTTGTATTTCTAAGCCTCCAAGACTAGAGGCTTATGGTTCCAAGCTTTCAAAGCCAGAGGCTCATTGTTTTAGGTGTTCAAAGCAGAGCCTTATTTCTAGGCCTAGAGTGCCAATACCCAGGTACATCTCTTGAGCCTCAGGTCTTTAACCTTGGCAGCTCTCTCAAACTGTTACAGTGACTTAGGTTTACAGTCCTCTTAGTCTCAGCTCTTGCCTTTGGCTCTTCACAGACTCTCCCATTCCCCGGTCCCTGAACTTCTTGGTACTTCTGCCATCCTTTGTAGTCTTAGCTTCTTTGAGTTTCTGCCCTTGGTCAGTCTCTGGAACTCTGGAACTCTTCAACTACTTCCTAGTGTTACAGCTCAGAGCTGTGGGTATTGGGGTCCTTTGCTCTTCATGACTCTTCAGAACTCTTCAGCCATCTCCTTGCTGCCACTGCCAGGACTGGAAGCCTGGAGGTTTTATCTGTTCTTCCTGAAACCAGCTCAGTCTGTCTCACCCATGATAAAGACCACATTTGGAAGAAGGCTTTACTAGGCCTAATGTTGCAACCCTGGTGGATAGAGCATGAGAGCAAAACCTCCTTACTAACTTGGAAATAGTGAAAAATGACCTCCTTGGATAGCCAGAGAGGGGTGAGGCATGTTTGTGCACTGATTGTGATTTTATCAATCATAGCCCCACATGTGCCCAGCTTCTAGTTCCACCAATCACAAGCCTCACTGTGAACCAGTCACAGGCAGCTTGCTGAGTCCTGGGGAGGTGCTTCCTCTCCTGTCTTGAGTGAGAATAGCTGCAAGGTGGACAGTGTCATCTAGAGTTCAGGAGGCTCCTTTGCCCAGAGTGGAATCCCCGAGCCTGGTACAAGTTGCCTGGAGTTGTGTGATTGGAGCAAGGCATTCTGAAGCAGGAGCCATGGCCCCATATGCAGCTGTGGTTGCAGTGGTCTTTGCAGCTGGAATGGAATTTCCTCAGAATGATTGTGCCATATGCAAAACTGCTGGACTGCCTTGATAGTCCATCTGCTCATAAGAGAGGGAGATGTCTGATTGGTAGCTCTCCAATCAAGACAAGTAGTGACAAGGGGTCTGACAGTTGCCAGTAAAGCTAAGGGGCACTTCCTTAACAACTTAGCTTATGTAAAGAAAAAAAATAATGCTTAAATAAGACTTATGACATTAGCATTCTTAACAACATTTAAAAGTGCTTAACTCCTAGCTGTCTGCAGCCGTAGCACCCTGGCATCTGATCCTGCCTGATCTTGGAAGCTAAGCAGGGTCAGCCTAGTTAGTCCTTGAATGGGAGACTGCCTGGGAACACCAGGTGTCGCAGGCTAGGGAGAAGGACCTGGCAATCTGCTCCTGAAACAATCTGCCATTGAAAACCCCATGAATAGCAGAGAAGCAGTGACAATAGTGCTGGGCATGGCACAGTGTCAGGGAGTGTTTTGTTCTCTGTTACATAGGGTCACTATCAGTCAGACATGACTTGGTGGCACCCAGCAACTCTTAGATAGCTTGAGAGTTGGGTCCCTCTAATTTGCTTCACGACTGTAAGAAGCACATAATGTCTTATCGTTTCTCTCATTTTGATCTCAGCAGATGTTGATACTTGAGGACTATACTCATTCTTTGAGGGTTGTAAAATAGTGACATTCTAAGTCAATCATATCTTTTTCAATTATTAGTTGGAATACTAGCCCCTTTATCTATCATTTGGATACCTGGAAATACAATTCATACAGGAAAGGCAGGATAAAGCTTGATTCTTTCCATCTATTTACTAATGCACAACTTCCTTCTAAAGACAATTAAAAAAAAAAATCACCATAAACTCCAACATAGTTGTTGGGTTTGAATTCATTGCAATTGTTATCATTGTTAAAGTTCATATTATCTCATTTTGGCTAGTGGGAACTTACTCAATATGCTTAACCTTCTTGATAGGACCCTAGTAGCCTGGTGTTATCTGATTTATCAGTTTCAGTCTTAGATCTAAAATTAGTCATTTAATATGCCCTGGTTTCTTTTAGGGGAAATAATATTTCAAGGTCACAATCTATGTACTAAAGATCCTATGTCAGTATTCTAGGCTTTTACCTACAATTCATCTATAGATACACATGTTTAAAAATATCTGATGCATTCATATTAATGCTTCCAATGCAGATTAAAACTACAAAACTTTATCATATCTGTAAATCTCTTTTCTATGTAGAGTCCTAGTTCTCAAGACCATGGGAGGCAATAGAATATCACATATTAACTCATTTGTTTTATGTTTTTACTTATTTATTTTTGTGGTGCTGGGGATCGAACCCAAGGCCTCAGTGCATGGTAAGCAAGCACTCTACTGAGCTAAACCCCAGTCTGTTTTATTCTGAAGTACACCTACAGCAGTATCAGGATTATATTCCCGATATCAACACCAGTTGGAGCTGGGCTTTAGTTCAGTTGGTAGAGCACCACTCTGCAGTCTCTGAGGTCCTGGCTTCGATTCCCAGCACCACAAAAATTGGAGAAGGACTTGGCAATCCACTCCCGAGGCAATCCCAAAACAATCAGCCATTGAAAACCCTGTGAGGGTCGCTATGAGTTGAACATGACTCGAGGGCACCTAACACCACCACCACCAACACCAATGAGATAGTATTACTGGAAACATTAAAATATTTTTTCTTTTGTTCCTCCCATTCTTCCTCCTTCCTCCCTTTAAAAAATATTTTACTCAATTTACATTGTCAGAGCATACAACCGTTACATATACTACTTTTTTTCTTTTAGTTTTCATTTAGTCTTGGTTCTTCAGGTATATTTAATACTTACCACCATTGTTTATGTTGATTTCCTCATAAATATTTTGATTACCTGAAATGAATTCTTAACAAAGATTCCTCAGGAAGGAATAATCCTTCAGTTTCTGCATATTGATTAAAAATTTCTTTTAATACTTGTAAGTCAGTTTTGCTTATATAAACTCCTGGATTCACACTTACCTTTAGTTTTTTAAATATATGCTCCTTTTTCTCCTGTCGTAAAGCATTGCTATACCCTATAAGTCAGGTTTTATTTCTTTCCCTGGATAACCAAAGAACTCTTTTCTTTTGCCTTAAAATCCATTAACTTGATTAGATTGTGTCTAGAAGCAACATTCTGGGTCAGTGTTCTCAAATACTTGATATGCTCTTGCCACATGGAGTTTCAAATCTTTAACTCTGGGAAGCAGCTTGTTTAGAAAGTTTCCTTATTGAGATATACTGTATATTCTTGAGCTTAATCTATATCCTTTCAACAGTTTTTGTTGTTGTTGTTAGGTGCCATCAAGTCGGTATCCGACTCATAGCGACCCTCTGTACAACAGGGGAAACACTATTTTCAGTGCTTCTCTGCTGTTCATAGGGTTTTCAATGGCAGATTGATTTTTGGGAGGGAGTCGCCAGGTCCTTCTCCCAAGCCTACAGCTTCTGATGTTCCCAGGTGGTCTCCTATCCTGGTACTAACCAGGCCCGACCCCGCTTAGCTTCTGAGATCTGACGGGATCCGATGCCACAGGGCTACCGCTGCAGGCTTCAACAGTTTTAGAGGGCTACAAAATCAGATTCGGATGAAAATTGCATCCAGGTTGGATTTGCAGGACTCCACCATGAATCCAGTCACCATCTGATTTTAATCCACATCTGATTTTTGTGTTGTTGAGCCCTCTAAAACTTTTGAAGTGGTGTGGATTAGAGAATGTAAGGTATATGGCATGTAGTAAGCTGCCTATATTTCAAGTGTAAAATTTGATAAGTTTTGACATAATATACCTGTGAAATCCTCACCAAAATCAAGATTATGAATATGTCTCTCACCCCCCAAGTTTCCTTATTCCCCTTGGTGGTCCCTCTGTCCAGCCTCCTGTCACACCAGCAGCGTGGATGTACTTTCTGTCCCTATGGGTTAGTTTTCCAGTGTTTTACATAAATGGCATCACACAGTGTGTACTGTATTTTGTCTATCTCTTATTTCCACAAAGAAAACTTTATTTTTTTCAAGTTATAAAAATGTGAGCATATCAAATATATAGACTAGTCCATATGAGTACAGTTCCAACCATTTAAAACTTAGGCAGACTTTGGAAAAAGCAAAGGCAATTCATGTCTTAAAACACACAATTCATGAATAATATACAACCATTCAGTTCAGTTATTGCTGGCTATCTGCAGCTTTTACCTGAGACTGTTCTCCATAAAGGAAAGAGTAGTATCTGGGCTTCGGACAGTTGCTGCTAAAGCTGTGGTTTAAAAAAAAAAGATCCAAAATAAGAATAAGCTCACTTTGGGTCTAATATAATGCATAAGTTTTGATAAGAAATTGTGGTCAAAATTTCACTTTCACTCCACTTTCTCTATGCTTCTGGCATATTAACTAAATAGAATTAGTGTGCAGTTTTGAACAAGAGTAAATGAGTTACTGGTTTTAAAATTGATAAGAAGTAAGAAATAAGAATAAGAAATGATAATTCCTGACCACTTGGTGAGGATGCTTATTAACTGAGTGGTTTAAATCCTAAAAGTAGGCTACATTTTTCGGAGGTAGAAAATAAGTACCAAATCCTTACCATTTGTCCATCCCCCTTCCTTTTATCTTTAACTTTAGATTTCTACATTTCTCATTCTCCATTTCTCAATTTTCCGATTAAAATTATCCAATCATTCATTACCTAAATTTATAAGCTTGGGCCTGCCAACAGATGTGGTGTTTTTTTGTTTTGTTTTTATGTTACTGGCAATCAAACCCAGGACTTTACACATGCTTAGATAGGCACTCTACCACTCGGCTACATCCCAATCCCTAAAATAATCCTTTTAAGAAGTTTTATTTATTTATTTTTTAATTTAAATTTATTTATTTATTTATTTTTTGAGACAAGGTCTTGCTATGTAGCTGAGGCTGGCCGGGAACTTGCTATGTATCCCAGTCTTGGCCTTGAACTCACGCCTATCCCCCTGCCTCACCCTCCCAAATACTAGGGTTACAGGTGGGCGCTGCTATGCCTAAGAAATTTTATTTTTAAGCCAAAAATGTACTCAATTCTCAGCTATCAATGGAGAATATTTTTCAGCTCTATAGTTGATTAATTGATTTCATATGTATCTATGGTAACATAAAATAATTACTAAATGGTGCACACCTGTAATCCCCACGTGTTCTCTAGGTTCAGGTTCAGAAATGTTTTTTAAAAATGCTTGAACAGTTTTGGGTTCAGGGTTCGGGTTTGGGTTCAGTTTGAAGCCCTGCTATCCACACATGGGATTTAAACCTGAGCACTAACCAAATCTGAACCATCTAAATCTTAACATAGTGAACCTCCACCTGAACCTGAACCGGATTTTTTTTCCCCCTATGGGTTTGAAGCCCTGCTTTGAAGAACTAGTAATCTAGGAACCTCTTGAGGTACTAGAATACCTCAGAAGAGGGAAAGCTAGGTTCTAGGTTAGAAGGAGAGCTGGTTTATTTCTGGTGCACCCATATCTAGAGAGTTTAGCCCTTCTAGGTCACAATTTTGTTGGAGTGGCTTTGGTTTTAGCACTCATTTTCCCAGGTCTTCTTTGGAATTGGTAAATGCCTTCAGGGAAGAAGTGGGTTCTTATCGCTTGGATGAAAAATTTCTTAGCAGCCCTACATACCTGATCTACATAAGTTTTAAAATCTATACATATGGCTGTCAGGGAGCTTGAAGCAGCAAGTTCTAGTGGTGGTGGTGTCCTCACATGTCTGACCTCCTTGGCATGCATGGTTGGTTCGTGGCTTGCTATGATAATTACCATTCCTTTCCTGCTGTCTTCTGTCTCCTTCAGACCAGCCCTTTCTCAGTTGATCACCTCTGCCTACATTCTTTCTTGCCAGCTATGAACAAATAGAGATTTTGGATAAACAGTTTCCAAGGCCCCTTCAAACTCTATAAAGTTCCCTGATCCTAATGAATGTATATGATTTTGCTTCTGGAAAGGAGAAATTATATCTATATATCAAACCAAGGAAATTCTTTCTTTTGGAATGGCAACATCTTAGATAACAAAAGGAAGGGATGGTAGACTATAAAACTTTTTGTGTGCCAAATGAATCCTTTGCTGGTAGCTTCTTATCTACTTAGAAATAAAGACTGCCTAACAAAGTGGCACTTCATTCACCTCTGGAGTCCAGTGAATTATTAGAATGACCTGATACTGTGGGTCAGACACAGTTTTCTTTTAGGTTTTTGAGTAGCAGCTTCCAAAAGATAAGTTTATTAATGTCACATCCTTTTTGCATTATCTAGTTAGTTTTCTCTCTCATTCTGTGTATGTGTAAATCCCAGAATGTTTTATTTCCAGAGAACATTATAAGAAAGTGTTCATACAAATGAATCTTATGGTCAGTTATGTAGAAAGTCATAAAACTTTTGACAGAGAAATAGCCTAATTTGCCCTGCAAGAGTAGTGGATTCTTTTAAATAAAATTTCCCTCAACTTCTATTGTACTTCTTATTTTTCCATCTAGGCAACTCAAATTTATTTATTGCCAATGTCTACTTCCTCTGATTCTGCGAAAGAAAGTATGTCTCCAGCTGCCCCTAAAGCCCAGGAGTTCAGTCAATTATCGAACAGACTCCTAATTGAAAAACAGGTAAACCAGATGTGTTAAGCCAATGTTTCTGAATGTGTCAAAAAATGTTAGACCTACAAATGTGAAAAATACACCTTTGAAAGATTCTTTAGTCAATTTTGGGCAGTTCTGGATTAAATGGCTTTATTGTTCTAAGACTTCACAATCCTTTTTTTTTTTTTTTGGCGGTGCTAGGGGTTGAATCCAGGACCCTGTGCTTGCATGCTTTGCAAGTGCTGGACCACTGAGCTGCACCCCCAGCCCATTTTTTAACTTTTTGAGACAGGGCCTTGCTAAGTTACACAGACTGCCTCTGGTCTCGAACTTGCGGTTCTCCTGCCTCTGCCTCCCGAGCCACTGGGATTACAGGCGTGTGCCACCGTGCCTGGCTAGTCTTCACAATCTTTATAGTCTCCAGAAGGAGGATTTAGTGTACAGCATTTTACTTTAACACTAGTTTGAACATTTCATTAGAATAGTGTATAGCAGATACTTTGAAAAATGCCATTCTCTGCTATTTTCAGTATGTGTTCTTTCTCTTAAGACATAAGAGGTAACTATTTATAAAGTGTCAGGCATGGTGGCTCATGCCTGTAACCCAAGCAACTTGTGAGGCAGAGACAGGAGGATCTCAGGTTTGAGACCAGAGGCAGCCTGTGTAGCTTAGTAAAACCCTGTCTTAACATAAAAAATGAAGAATATGGGCTGAGGGTATCAACCCAGTGAGTACTATGCCAAAAAAGAAAAAAAAAAAAAGGATCAGGTAACAATATGTATAACTTGTTTGTTCAAAATGTGTGACCTTGTTATGTAAGAGCAGCTTTATTTATTTACTTACTTTATTTTTACTTTTGAGAAAGGGTCTTGTTATGTAGCTTAAGTTGGTCTGCAGCTAAGTGTGTAGTCCAGGCTGGCCTTGAACTTGTCCTCCTATCTCAGTCTCCTAAGTGCTGGAATTATGGGCATGCACAACCATACTGGCAGAACAGGCAGGACATCCATTGAGATGCCCCCAGAGCTTTTGGCTGTTTTTAGGATATTAGTGGTAATTTCTCGTTTCTGCATCCACCAACTAATTAAGCTCTGTGATCAGAAGGCCTGAAGCATAAGTGAAAGAAAAGGGGTGTGTGTGTGTGTGTGTGTGTGTGTGTGTGTGTGTAAGAAGTGTAGGAAAAAAAATAAAAGGGGAAAAATGTAAGCAGTGGAAA
This sequence comes from Pedetes capensis, assembly GCA_007922755.1. NCBI lineage: Eukaryota > Metazoa > Chordata > Mammalia > Rodentia > Pedetidae > Pedetes > Pedetes capensis. The sequence goes on along the minus strand of VMDO01014563.1, from coordinate 2,666 downwards.
CAAAAGATTTCTTTGGCTGTGAGTCATGATGCTATCAAAGAACCATCAGGGTAATTTCCTTTCTTCAATTGATTCTTTAACAACCGAGGGGCATTTAGATGTGGAGAATAATAGTACTTTATTGTCAAAATTATTAATCTTTAAGCTATTATAATACTTATACACTATACTACTATCAAACTTACTGTCTGCTATATTTTTCAAGCACTTAAACATTTGAAAATTCACTGAGACAAACTTTTCACAAATGTACCTTAAACATCAAAGGCACCTCACACATTAACTTCAAAATTAATCATTGTAGTTGCATTAAAAGTGGATAAATTATGATGTACATTAAAAATTTCTAATAAAAAAAAAAGTGGATAATAGCCTTGCTATGGCACATACCTGAAATCCCAGTGACTCAGGAAACTGAGGCCAGTGGATCACCAATTCAAGTCCAGAGACAGACTATACAACTTAGTGAGACCCTGTCTCAAAATAAAAATAAAGGGGGTAGGCGAGGGACAGACCAAGGGTGTGGCTCAGTGGGGGAGCACTTTCCTAATAGGCATAAGGCCCTGGGTTCTACCTCCCAGTACTGCCCACATTCCCCCAAAAAAACAAACGAAAGGGGAAAAAAAAAAAAAAAAAAAGAAGGAAAGAGAGCTGAGTGTTGTGGCACATGCCTACAATCCCACCTATTCTTGAGGCTGAGGCAGGAAGAGCAAGAGTTTGAGGCCAGCACAGCACTAGCCTGTAATCCCAGTGACTCGGGAGACTGAGGCAGGAGAATCACAAGTTCAAGACCACAGGCAGCCAGTGTAACTTAGCAAGACCCTGTCTCAAAATAAAAGGTGAGCTGGGGGTGTAACCTAGTGGTAGAATACCTGCAAAGTGTGTGCGAGACCCTGGGTTCAACCACCAAATACCCCCCACCCCCAAAAAAAGCTAACATATACCACATTTCAATACATAATATTAATAGTTTTGTAGTCTAGTTTTTTTGTTGTTGTTGTGCTGAGGATTGAACTCAGAGCCTCACATGTGCTAATAAGCATGTGCGTTACCACTGAGCTACATCCTCTGCCCCATGCATGTTATTTTTAAGTCATATCTATTTCCAATCTCTTATGTCTTGACTACTTTTCTTTTATGTCTTTCCCATTGTGAATCCAGAAAGTGAGGGCTACCATCTCAAGATTAGGATATAAATACACATTTATATGAGATCAGGCATGCTTAGGGTGGCATGTTGCTGCTGTTGTTAGGTGCCATCGACCCTATCAAAAACAGAATGAAATATTCTGAGACACGGTGCTGTGCCCAGCACTGTGTCAGTGCTTCTCTGCTACTCATAGGGTTTTTGATGGCTGCTTGTTCTGGGATTGTTTCAGGAGGGGGCTGCCAGATCCTGCTCCCATTTTTCTGGCTCTGGGGATTGAACCCAGGGTCTCAGAGTGCAGAACAACCTTTCTACCAACTGAGCTAAACCCCAGCCCAAGGGTGGTATGGCCATAGACTACATACATATTTAGAATCAGAGATATCAGAATCAGAGAGTATCTTTCAGAATGATTCTACTAGAATCTGTTACTCAGATGGAGTGTCTCCTTTTTGTGGTTAGACCTTGTCATTATATAAACATCTAAACAAACTATCGAAATTTTTGGTTGTAGCTAATCAGGTATGTTTATTTTTATTTTTTTTACCCTTGTTGTTGTTGTTAGGTGCCATCGAGTCGAGTCCGACTCATAGCGACCCTATTTACAGCAGATCGAAACACTTGCCGATTCTGTGCCAGGCAAACGATCTTATTTATGTTTAAGCCCATTGTTGCAGACACTGTGTCAATCCATCTGGTGGAGAGTTTTCCTCTTTTGCGTTGACCTGCCACTCTTCCAAATATGATGTCCTTCTCCAGGGATTGTTCTCTCCTGACTACATGTCTGAAATATGTAAGACGCAGTTCTGGCCATTCTTGCTTCCAAGGAGCACTCTGGTTGCACTTCTTCTAGGACAGATTTGTTGGTTCTTTTGGCAGTCCATGGTATATTCAGTAGACATCTCCAGCACCACAACTCAAAAGCATCAATTCTTTTTCTGTCTCCCTTATTCAACGTCCAGCTTTCACAACCATGTGATGCGACTGAAAATACCATGGCATGAGTCAGACACACCTTCGTCTTCAATGTGACATCTTTGCTTTTCAATACTCTACAGAGATCTTTGGCCACAGCTTTTCCTAGAGCAATGCGTCTTTTCATTTCTTGACTGCTGCTTCCACGGGTGTTGATTATAGAGCCAAGCAAAGCAAAATCTTGGACAGCCTCAATCTTTTCTCCATTTAATGTGAAGTTGCGTGCTGACCCAGTCATAAGGATTTTTGTTTTGTTGATGTTTAGTCGTAACCCATATTGAAGGCTATGATCTTTGATCTTCGTCAGTAAATGTTTTAAATCCTCTTCACTTTCAGCAAGCAGAGTGGTGTCATCTGCATAACTCAGGTTGTTAATGAGTCTTCCTCCAATCTTGATGCCACGTTCTTCCTCATAGAGTCCAGCTTCTCAGATTATTTGCTCAGTGTATAAATTGAAGAGATAGGGTGAAAGTATACAGCCCTGATGCACACCTTTCTCAACTTTAAACCACTCAGTGTTTCCTTGTTCTATTCGAACAACTGC